>JARHVA010001268.1:1235000-1287500 GCA_037957365.1 Torreya grandis
ATTCTACTCAAAGTCAAAATTAATTTATGGGACTCTAAAAGGTATAATGTAAAGAAGATATGCGAGCACACTAGCACCTCCTAAGGAATACACATTCTTTTCGCTATATTAAAAGGTGTTTTTAAAATTTAATAATACTACATTTTAAATATTTGGAATTAAAAAATGTAGACACCTAATTTTGGTACAAATTTTATTACTGTTGATTTTATGCATCTAAAAATCATTGGTTCAAATTAGATACTTATTGGAGTTTTTCCATGTATTTATACTTCTCTTTTCTTCTATTTGTGGTCTTGTGCTTCTCTCTTTCTTTTATTTTTATCTCCACTCCATGCTTTTATATGCTTGGAGATATTCTTCTTGTCTTTTCCTTTTTTGTTCATATGCTTTGACTGTAATCAGTAGTCATTGATTTTGATTATTTTTATTTCGTGGGCCCTTTGGCCTTTCTTCCTATTTTTACCATTGTGTAGACCCATGATTATTGGTTTTCTCTCTTTTCTTATTTGACATGTTATGAAATTTAGTAGAGATTTTTGTCAATGTGATGATATATATTTCAGTTTATCAAACAACATTGTATTAGAAGGTTTACACCTTTATAATTTCACGTTTGATACATACATTTGTTGTGTACATCTATCAAAGCATAATAAAACACATATTTTTGTTGGATGTTTTAGATGTAAATACCTTGATAGACATATACATAATTTATTTAATTTTCAAACACCTTGACATATATTTGTCATATTTTTTAGTTTCCTTTATGTTGATTATGAAATTGAGGAAATTTTTAAATTTTTACGTTAGATATCTTCTAATCCTTACATTAGTTTGTCAAAAAAATTCAACTGCCTTCTATATTCTACCATATTTTACAATTGATATTGCTTTGGGGTCAACCCAATTATTGCATTAGGATATATTGTGATCATTGTGTTAGTTTATCAAAAACATTAAGTTTTCGACATAAAGGTATGCAAACCCCCTTGGTGAGAGCTCACCAAGACTTAAGGCCAAAGCAAACATATGGGAGTGAACATGCCATTAAGAAATCATCTCACACATGAATATATTATTACATCTAGAAGAAGGCTGACATCTCAAAATAGTTCTCTATTTGCATCGTGCAGATTAAAATCATCTAACTCTACACAACCCCTCTTGTAAGGTTCCCAAAATTTAGATGCATAAAACCTTGAAGGAGTTGGTGGAAGCTATAGAAGTGGCAGTCATTGGTAAAACATAACAAATTCATTAAAACCTCCTTGTGGAATTGAGTGCTAATTGACACTGTCTAGACATAGTTGTAATGAAATTTATTCAACACATTGGTGCGTTGGTAATAATAAGGAACACCAATATCAGAGTAAAATTCACAACTATATTTGTGTGAATTTGAATTGATGCACCAAAAATAATTCGGTGCACTATGCTAAATTCATATGCAACATAATTTTTTCTTTACAATCAGGGGCCCAGATCCCCATGTGATTTATTAACCAGTACCAATTATATCTAGCAACAACCACCACCAGCGTTGAGAATAACTAATGCTCATTAATGGCCTCGAGAATACAACCAATGGCTACAACTGACCTCAAATACCTTACGTGATATTTGAGCCTAGATGGCACTTTAAACAACCAAACCATTTAACCAAATCACCCACATATCATTAACATTGGTACATCTTATTATTATCAATGTATTAATACACATATTATAGATCAACAAAATTAAAACATCTAATATATTCTTTACATACTTCTTACATTATATTCAAAAATGTATATCATTATTTTCCATAACAAATACCTCTTAATCCTTCACTAACTTATAATCTCAAAATAATTTTCAGAAAACAAATATCCTTTAATCTTTAATTAAAATATCTACACAAATTTAACAAAATAAAATACTCAATCCTTAACACTAAATTGTTGAAAAAAAATTTTTATTCATAAACTTTGTGTTTTAAAAATATCAATTATTCATAAACTTTCTCTGAATGTTTATCCTTCAATCAGCGCCAGCCGCCATTCACCCCCTCCCCTCAAAAAATATCCAAAGTACTCTTCGATGCTTAACACGTATGGATTCCAAAGTAAAGTTGCATAAAGTTTTATTCCATTCGCTTCCAATAATATCCAGGATGTACCGCACGCAATAAATATTCCATTGCCTTAGCCTCTCTATATAAAGATCATTTAACCCATCTTAAAAATCACACAGACAACATACTCTCATTCGTTCTCTTTTATTTTCATCATCTGCACTGTATTTTGTAAGCCAAGGAAGTATGGCATACTACCAGGAGTATGAGAGCCAAAGATACAACGATGGCTACCCAAATGATAGCGATGGTGGATATGATCGGCAGCAGCTCGCTCCTCCTCTCCGAAAAATGGAGCAAAACTATGGAGTTTATCAGCCTGACAACACTTTTCAATCTGATCAACACAGGCACAACAGCCTTCCACAGGGCCAGATTATGAGGGTTTGCTCCAAGGCCAATCCTGATTATGCTCTGGGTATTCGAGACGGCAGAGTTATTCTGGTTTACTACAATCCTAGTGACCCCACCCAGGTATATATATATTGTATATAGTACTACAATATGTTTGTCAGTATTGAAGAATAGTCCTTAACTTGATGTATATTTGAAAGCTATAAGTTTTGACTCTGTTTGTTTTTGTGATAGTATCATAGTTTGTTTCTGAGATCACCATGTAGCAACTTTTGATACATATTCATTGTATATATGTGTGTATGCAGCAATGGGTGAAGGATGAGAGTTGGTGCAACCGTGTGAGGGATGCAGTGGGTCACCCTGCCTTTTCCCTTGTGAACAAGGCCACTGGGCAGGCCCTTCGTCATGCCCCTGGTGCATCTCAGGAGGTAGATATACATTATTATGAGCACTTAGTAAGGTACATTTACTTGTTAAAAAGATTGTTTGTATGACTATTCAGTTTTATTAAAAAACAAATTCTGGGAAATAACAAGGTTTATTATCTTTTAGCCAGACAAACTTGTGTTTGTATAGGTAGAACATATGAAGGTTTGGTTTTACATGGTAGTATGGGCATTCCTGGAGAACGATAGGGTACAGTGTATTAATTTTTTTATAAGAATAATTTGTATTTTGTACTCGTTCACTTTTACCCTACGTTTCTTTATACATGGTGCTTCTCCGTTTAAATTACAAGTTATAAGATTAAGCTATACAATATTGATTTCTTATACATAGTAGTCATCTGCAATAAAGCACATAAATCTTATAAGAACTTTGTAAATAATTGTGTACAAGTTTCTGAATTAAGTTTTAGTCTCCGGAATTATCATCGTATTCGTTTTTATATTTAAATAATAGATAATTGAGAGTGATTTAAAATGTTGATCCAAATATTTTTATATAATTATTTTCAAAAAATATTAGATTTCTAATATCATAACATGTTATTAAAAAATTGCTTTATCATTGAATTTGGTTTAATGTCTTTATCTATGTGCTCTCTGTTCTAACAAAGATTGTCGCTGTTGTTTATGGGAAGGTGTTGCTGACTAGGTATGAGGGTGGTTCCTATGACGAGAATGTGTTGTGGAGTGAGAGTGAAGACATGGGATACGGGTACAAGACTATAAGGATGGTAAATAACATTGGCCTTAACTTAGATGCATTTCAAGGTGATAGGAAGAATGAAGGCATTAGAGAAGGCACTCACGCTGTACTGTGGAAGTGGAACAAGCAAGACAATCAGCTCTGGAAGATCTCCCCTTGTTACTAAATGGACCATCATAATATTTAATATATATATATATATATATATATATATATATATATATAGTTAATTATATTAAAAGTATAAATCTTAATATTGTGTGTATTATCAGACCAAACTTATAAGTGTAGTGCAGGTTAGGACTCAGGACTATATAAATTTGTATGGGTTTATCTAATCTTATAAATAAAATTGGTCTATAATTTACAGTACATAGTTTTTTCATCATATTTGTGATCCACCTCGTATAGATATTTTAATCTGGCCTTTCATATTATGTTTTTGCGTGATCAAATCAAATTGAAATTGGTTTTTATTATGTTTCCATGTGATGAAATTAAGGCTTGTATCAATTATCAATGGTTTTCATGCATTATCCCCCAATAATATATTATATCATTTGGGCAATTCACCTCTGAGATTATCATTTGGGCAATTCCCTTGTGACCAGTAATAGAAAACATATTCTTGACAAGATTAAACAACATTATTTAGTAAGCAAACAAACTTGATACAATTAAAATTAATGAGTAAATAAATGAATAAATATTTTAGAGTTTTAGGAACAATTCTCAGATAAATTGAAAGAGGTATATAAATTGAAAGGCATTTGAACAAAATATTTATTTACATAATAAAATCACATGAAACAAAGAGGGATGGCCGAACACATAAATAAAATCTACCCTTAACTGCAATGTTAATATGTCCACTGTCTTTCTTAGAATCTATATTAGTAGATTTGGAATACTCAATTCTAAGGATAAGCTATAACACTTGCATAACGGCATAATAGTTGGATATTGGAGAAAATCTCTTGATGATAAGAACAATGATTTTTCAATGAAAAAACATGTTCATAACAAATACGGTGGTGATGTATGGATGTGATCAAATATATTTTAAACAAGGTGTACTTCAAGAGGTAAGATATGCAAGGTAATTATAGATGGTGGTTGTTGTGAAAATACAGTTTCTAAAGATATGATAGAGAAACTAGGTTTGTAGTGTGAAAAATATCTTAATCTTTATTGGATTTCATGGTTTAAGCAACATAATGAAGTTACAGTAGATAAAAGGTGTTTAGTCAAGTTTTCTATTGGTAAAACTTACAAAGATGAAATATGATGTGATTTTATACTAATGGATGCATACCATATATTATTAGAAAGACTTGACATTTTGATAGAAAAGTAGTTCATGATGGAGTAAAGAATACATAATTTTTGAAAAGGTTGTATGAAGGTAGTTTTGTTACCTATAAAATAAGAGTAGGTTGAAAGCATGATGATTGAAAAATAATTTATCAAAGATGTGAAGATGATAGGTTACTGTTAGGCATTAGTAGCTCAAAGAAAAAAGACACAAAAGTGGTATAAATACCAACAAAAGTAGCAGTGCTTAAAGAATATGTAGATGTTATACCCGATGATTTACTATATGGTTTATCACCAAAGAGAGATATTTAGCATCATATTGATTTATTTTAAAGATTAGCTCTACCCAATCAAGTATCTTATAGGATGAGTCCAACAAAATATGTATAATTGAATAAATAGGTTACTAAATTGGTGAGGAAGGGTGTAGTAAGGTAGAGCATGAGCCCTTGTGCAACACCAACATTGATAATTCCAGATAAATATGGAGGGTGGAAGATGTGTGTGGATAGTCGAGTCATCAATAAAATTAAAATAAAGTATATATTTTCTATACCTCATTTAGATGATATGATAGATGTTCTTTTAGGAGCAAAATATTTTACTAAGATTGATCTAAGGAGTGGTTACTATCATATTCAAATTCATGAAGGAGATGAATATAAAATAACATTCAAAACTAGAAATGATTATATGAGTGAATGGTTATGCCATTCAAGTTATCTAATTGTAATCATATAAAATATTCAAATTGGTAATTTGAGTGTGACTTGTGGCACCCTATCTATAATTCCTTGTTGCATGCTCTTATGACCCTTCTAGACTTCTTTTTGCTCATTATCAGTCATTCAAACCCTTTTGAACTATCATTCCACTTTAGTCAGGATATATTTCCTAGGTCAATCCTATCCTCTAAGTCCTAGACCTATAGGATAAGAACACCATACTTCAATTATAGCACTGGACCCTAGGGTGTCCTATTTTTAGTGCTCCTCTCCATTTTCACTTTGAGCCTAAATGGTCATTTTCACCTGATTCCTATCCTTCATCATGTTGTCCTAGTGTGAATATGTCTAACCCATGACCAATAGTTCTCTATAAAAACCCATCCAAAGGTTATTTAAAATAGGAGGTAATAAATCTTACAAAATAAGTAAGAATACAAGCAAACTACTAAGGAAAAATTTCCTATTCTCCACATATAGTCACCCAACATAACTATAAACTTAATCAAAATCTCATACCAGTCCCTAACCACTTCAAACACTCTTAATTTGGAATTATTGCATCTAGATCACACTATCACATAAAGCACATTAGGTGGAAGAACTACATATGGCTTGATCCCTCCTAAAAGTATTGGTATGTAAGCAACATGCCCACATAAGGGGTGTGGATCACACATTCAGTTGATCTTATATACACTAACACCTCCTCTTTCACAAGTTCTATCAAGCATAATATAACTCTAGGGTTTGAAGATTAAATTATCTCTACAAGGATGTTTGTTGACATTTGATATGTAGGCTCATATTGGCACAACACAAAAACTCAAAAAAATTTAGGTCTTTGTGATTAGTTTGGACAATAACGACAGAAGTGAATGATAACGTCAGACCCTAAAGTGTCTTATTTTTAGTCATCCTAGTCTTTTGTCAAATGAAAGATAGATTTAGATTCATGACACTGTCTCAGTCCTGTTTAGCCAATTTTAGCCTTTATATCAACTATCTCAGCCTGTTTCCAGCTAAGTCATTATTTTTTCTTATTTATTACTATGTTTAGAAAGGTAAAAAAAGATAAATAAATTATAAAAATCAAGACTATAATTATTGGAATATTATTTACCAATTTATTAATCTAGACCCTTAACTGAAATAGAAATAAGAATCCATTATTCTTAAAAAAATTAAATCATTTTGTGAACCCAACTTACTTCATTTGTACATTAAAAAAAAACTTATAAACCTTAGAGAAATTTTTTTGTTGATTTTAAATTTTTTTTTTTGATTTTTCCTAAATATTTAAATCAAATTTTTTTATTTAATTTTGAAAATTTACCATAGTAATTTTAAAAATAATTTTGTTTCAAACCCTTGTTGCATATACTAGGTCTGATGCTTTTGAGGTGTCACCTTACATGTTTGTAAACTTTTCTTCCTTTTTATGCATATTTTAGTTTGCTAGTTTTAAGACTTTACATTTCTTTTATTCATTACTTTCCTTTCATTACATTCATTTTCTTATAACTTATTGCAAAAAATTCAATACATTTTAAATTTATTTTCTTACTTTAACAATGGCCTAGTATACTGGTTTTGATGAAACTAATAAGAGGTAACTTCAAGACCTTTTAACTAAGAAAATTGATATACAAGATAATATGCTTAAAATAATACAAGAATAACAATAAAAATAAAACAATAGTCAATCCTCTCAAAACATATAATAACCAATTGTAAATGACACTATGAAGGTAACTATGTCTCAACAACCTCTTATAGTAGCCCAACCTTCTTGTGAGGCACCATCAGTTATGAATGATACATATTTATCTATTGATGTGACTACCCTTGTGCAAGAGATAAAATATCTTTAATTCAGGTGCTACATCTTGAGTAAGGTGCCTCTAGACCAATACAAGCTTTAGATTCTTTTTCTCTACTTCATACACCATTGACACTTCATATTGCTTCTAAAACCTTGCCACCAGGTTTTGTTCAATCCAAGCTCACTCTATATGATTGAAAAAGTGATCTAGAGACATACTTGAGATATTTTCACACAACATGCTTGAACTATGTGCTAAATAACTAGTTACTAACCAAGTTATTTCTATGAAGTCTAGAAGATTATGATTTACAATGGTTCTATAGTCTATCAAATCAGTTGATTAATGCATTAAATCCTTTAGTTAACATGTTCTTAGCTCATTTCAACATTAACATAGATGAAAAGGTTTCTTATGCCCAAGTTACACAATAAAAATAAAGGTCAAATGAGTATCTCATAGATTACTTTTTTAGATATAAGACTATCATGACTAAAATGACTAACCCCATGGCTAATCAAGAATTACAAGACCTCTTCAAACAGAGTCTTCTACCAGTTTTACATGAGTTAATAATATTCAAAATGTTCTCTTCCTTCATTGAGCTATGTCATACACTAAAGGGAAGGGAAGTTAAATTGATTTCAATGGGCAAACTAAAGTACACAAGCATATCAGAAAGAACAAACAAGAGTAAAAATAAAGTCCCATACAAAGTAAAGGTTAATGATACCAAAAGTCAAAATCTACTTAAAGTTAATGTGAATTCAGAGCCCCCTTAGTGAGTGGTTTTATCAGCACCTCCTCTGCAAGCCTTTACCAATCTATTAGTATCTCCGGCCAAAGTCTTACAATAGCTATTGCAATGCAATGCCATATCTCTCCCTCCTATTCGATAAGTTGACCCAATAAAGCCTCTTCCACATGGATATGATCAGAATTCATTTTACAATTTTCAAAGGACACCAGGCCACATAATAAACAAATGCATCTTGTCATAATAAATAAATGAATTTTGAAATACAAGATATATGACTTGATAGATGGAAATCTTATTGATCTTGGCACTCTAGTTGAGCCTTCTCAAGCAAAACAAACATAAGACAAGGCTCTAAAATTTTTCTTAGATCCTTTTCCATAACATTATAAATAAGAGACAAGGGATATATCAAGAATACACCATGCATATCATGTACATCCTCTACCATATATATACCAAGAACCTTCATTTGAGTTAGATCCTTTGAGTAACATGATTGGTGTGTATAATTCTAGAGTTTTAGCTAGACCTTCGATCTCCTTCTTAAAGTAGGAGATAGTTGAGGAGGATTCAGATTACCATGCACTTTTTATCAAAGTTTACATTGATCATCATCTCATTCATAGTGTTTTCATAGATAATAAATTGAGTGTGAACATGTGCACTATGACATTACTACAACCTTTAGGATATTTAGAGCAGGATATCACTTTGATGGACATAGTTATTAGTAGACTCAATAGACATATATAGAGTTCATTAGGTGAGATCATACTTCATCTATAGGTTAGTCCAACACATGTCACCATACCATTCACTATTGTTCTTAGTGTTAGAGTCTTTGATATGTTTCTTGGTTGACCATGGATTTAAAAACTTTATGTAGTACATTCTATAGTTCATAGATGCATGAAATTCATTCACACTAATCAGATTATTATAGCTAATGGAGTTCCTTATAAGTTACCACTTTCCACTTCAAATCCATCTACTACTCCATAGTCACTAGTTCTAGCTCTCCCACCAATTATAGTTCTTCCTCTAGTTAAGATTCAAACATAGCTGAGGCCTCTTTCCCCAACACAGAGAGTTCTTACACTTCCATGGAGGACTCTTTTAGAATAACCATATTTTTAGGAATTTAGATAGTTTCTAGCTATAATATTCACATCTAGGGTAGTATCATTAATGTCTCATGCCTCTACACATAGAGCACACTTTTAGAGATCTTACCATACCACTAGATGGGTCCCTAAGAGCCCTACAGTTGCATCCAATTTTCAAAATTACAAGGGGCTCCCATAGTCGATTTCCACTACAGAGATTTTAAAGTATTTACAACATACATATATTTTAATTTCATAGTCTCAACCCTTCCATCATGCTTCATATTCATACATGATCCTTCTCGATACAGATCACCATGATAGGGAGTCTCTTGTGACTCATCAATTAGTATCAGTTCTTCTCAGTCTTTATTATACATAATTTATTTTCAATTAGTTGTACATAATTTCCTTATGATTACTTGTAAAAAACTCAAAAAAAAAAAAAACATTCAAATATCTTAAAAATATCAAAAACATTTCAATTGTATTCATTATCCATGCTTTAAATTTCTACTACCATGATAAACTTACATTTTGCTATTTTATGCTATTGTTTGTAGATTTATCTACATTACCATACTTCACTTGATTTTATTTGAGTGTGTGTAGTGATACCTATATCCTTGATTGCTTCACTCTATCCATTGAGGCGAAATCCTAATTTTACATTAGAAACATACATCGACGTATCTACCCACTAGGGTCATCTTCTACATGACTACACCATTTAGGTTATGTCATTCCTAAACCACAAACTCTAATTATCATGATTGATGTATATTACTTACTAGCTTACACAAATTTCTATATCAAAACTCACTAGTATATAACACTTGTGTATTTCTTAGCATCTACTTAGTCATGTAATACATATTTTGCATACTTTTATTTCTTATTTTGATTAGTTAGATATGATTGTATTTATATAATTTACATGCCTTCCTTTCTTGCTTTGAGTATCTAGATATGATTACATTTCTATGTTCTTATTTTATCTCTTGTATGTGCCTTAGGAAATTTACCAATGTCCTTTACTTTTATTCTTCTATGTGTTTATGGCCCTCGTACCAACCTTGCTTGCTTTCAATTGTATGTGTATGTGGCATTTGAACATGCCTTATATGCTTGCTTTCTTAGTTTGAGTGACATGTGTCCATGTCCCTTTCTTGCTTGGCCCCTTGGCCACTTATGTATGTTTCTTGCTTCTTTCCTTGTGTGCTTTTTCAATTGTTTTCTTCAATTATTTACAATGCCATGATCCACATCATACATTATCTTGATTTTTTGGATGCCATGATGGACATCATGCTCCATCCCTCCTTGACAACTAAAAAATAATGCTTTCAATTTTATTTCAATATATTGTATATGCTATTACATTATTAAATCTATCTAGGCATACCCCTATTGATCTAGTAATCTTTAATATAAACTATGCTATATCTTGAGACATATTTTTGATTATCATTGATATATCATGTATTTCATATCATAACATACTTGTAGGGCTATTTTTTCAAGGCTAGTCATTACAGGGTCTTCATTTATACCCTTAAAAGAGGGAGAAATAAACAAGGTTTTTGTCATAGAGATCAGAGCCCTCTATCAGTCAAAAATCAAGTTTTAGAACACTCATAACAACATTCAAAATTCAAACTAGGTAGAATAGACCAAAAAGACAATGATGAACATAGAATAATAATAAGAAAAACAAAGGACAATAACACCATATTTGGACTATAACACTGAACAATAAAGTGTTTTATTTTTGGTTCTCTTATCCAAATAGTAGAAAAACTAAATTTTCCAAAAACAAATAGAAAGGTAAGTTCAGCTATAGTTTTATCAGCTATAATTTAGTTTAGATTGGATAGTTCTAGTATATTTTTTCTCAAAGAATCTAGATATATGGGGCATCATACATGACATGATGGCTCTCGCTTCTAGTTTTAGATTGGGTAATTGGTACAACTTCTAGATCAAAATCCATGTTACAAATATCAGTGAATGAGGGTAATGTGTGCAAAATATTTGCCTTCTTTTCTTTCTAGTTCATTGCATTACCTAGGTATTCTCAATGGTTACATGCCTTATTACATCTATAGGTGGTTGGCATTATTTTGAAGTGGTTTTCATACAAGCCTAGTTCCTAGTTTCAGAGTGGCTTTCAAAAAAGCCTAATTTCCACCTTTTAGAGTGGCCAAGATTGGCCTAGTTCTTAGCACACATTCAGATATCCATGCCACATTGTCAAATTTTAGAGCATTCATGGGCTTTAGGAGCCATTTCATATGACACACATTCATATAGGTACTAGTTCATAGTTTCACATTTTGGGGGAAATGATGGAGCCACATGACTAGTTATCTTTTATATTCTTGAGCCACCTACTAAGAGAGATTAGACACATGGTCCAAACATCGATCAACACATGTAGGATCATATAGCTTTATTTAGTGGGTGATGATGAAGACAAAGAGAAAGCCTTTATATTTTTGAGCCACTCTTAGGGAATAGAGCACTCAACTCTATTTGTGATATTAATCTTAGTATAGCACATACCCAACACATACCCAACATCATTCAACATCATAATAGATTTATGCTTCAGATTATGCTTTTTATATGCACATAGAACATCACACATCTTCATAGGATTCACCCTTGTAAGTAAGTTTAGGTACACTTTCTATTTTTCCTTTATCCTAAGATTTCACTTTTCTGCATCACCAAAATAAAGGGGAGTAAATATAGTCATATAAAATATCCAAATTGGTAGTATGAGTGTGGCTTGTGACACCCTATCCATAGATCCTTTTTGCATGATCTTGTGAGCCTTCAAGACTTATTTTTTCTCATTATCAGTCATCTAAAACCTTTTAAATGATCATTCCACTTCAACTAGGCTATATTTATTATACCACTCCTATCCCCCAAGTCCTAAACCTGTAGGATAAGAGCATCATATTTAGAATATAATATTGGACCTTAGGATGTCTTATTTTTGGTGCTCCTATCGATTTGTACTTTGAGCCCAAGTGATTATTTTCATCTGATTCCTATCATTCATAATGTCAGTCTAACATGAATACATCTAACCCATGACCAATAGTTCCCTATGAAATTCCATACAAAGGTCATTTACAAAGGGAGGTGATAAATATTACAAAGCAATCAAGAATATGAGAAAAATACTAAGGATAACTTCCCTATTCTCTGCATATACTAATATAACATAGTGGTAAACTTATTCAAGCTCTCATACCAGTCTTTAACCACCTCAAGTACTCTCGATTTAAAATTATTGCATTTGTATCATATTATTTCACAAAAAACATTAGGTGAAAGAACTACATATGGCTTAATCTCTCTTCAAAGTATTGGTATGTAGGTAGCATGCCCACACAAGGGGTATGGATCATACATTCAGTGCATCTTACACATAATAACCCCCCCTCTTTCATAAGTTTTATCAATTATAATGGAGGTCTAAGGCTTTAAGATTGAATAAGCTTTACAAGGATCTTCGTTGACATTTAGCACTTGATATTTTATAGGTAGGCTCATATCAACATAACATAAAAACTCAGAAAGTTTCAAGTCTTTATGACTAGTTTAGATAATATCATCAGAAGTAGACAATAACACCAGACCCTAAAGTGTCTTATTTTTAGTGGTCCTATCCTTTCACTAAATGAAAGATAGATTTAGATTCATGATACTGTCATAATCCTTCAAAACTAATTTTAACCTATATATCAACCATCTCAATCTATTTTTAGCTAAGTCAATATTTTTCCTTATTTATTATTATTTTTAGAAAGGTAAAAAAGACAAATAAATTATATAAATCAAGACTATAATTATGACAATATTATTTACTGATTTATTAATCCATACCCTTAAATAAAATTAGAATAAGACTCTATTATTCTCAAAAATGTTAAATCATTTATCTAAACATATTTATGAGGGTGATGAACACAATACTATAAAAATATAATGGTAAGTTTCTAGTCATTTATTTTGATGATATTTTAATATTTAGTAAGACTAAAGAAGAACACTTATAATATTTGAAAATGATATTAAAATTGATAAGAAAAGAGAAGCTCTATGTGAATTTGAAGAAGTACAGGTTTATGCAAAATAATTTGGTATTTTTATGAATTATAGTTTCAATAAATGGTGTAAGAATAGATGAAAAAAATTAAAGGCAATTATTGAGTGGCCTATCCCAAAGAACATTATAGAGGTAATAAGTTTCCATGGTTTAAATTTTTTTTACAAAATGTTTATTGAGAATTTTAGTAGTCTTGTTGCACCAATAACCAATTGTATGAGAGGAAAATAATTTTGTATGGATAAGGGAAACAATATAAAGCTTTGAGTTGTTGAATAAAAAATAAAATAAAAGCCTATTTTAGAATTACCAAAGTTTAACAAAGTGATTGAGGTTGATTGTGATGCTTTGTTTATGGGAAATTGTGTTATGTTGAGTCAAAAAGGGAAGCCAATAACATATCTTAGTGATAAATTGAATGAGGTAAGAGAAAAATATTCTACATATGATAAATTTTATGCCATTGTACAATCATTAAGACATTGAAGGTGTTATCTAGTGCCTAAGGAGTTTATCTTATTTACCGATCATGAGGATTTAAATTATGTAAACACTAAAAAAAAATTAAATAGTAGGCATACTAAGTGGGTGTCTTTAATTTAGGGTTATACTTTTGTGTTGAAGCACAAATTAGAAAAATAGAATCAGGGCACTTGGGGTTGATAACTATTATGGTGAGTGAAGTAGTTAGATTTGAATTTATTAAAGAATTATATCATATTGATCCAGATTTTAGAAAGATAATTGAACAATGAAAGAATACATTGACAAGTGATACAAGTAATGTTTATGAAGAGTATGTTATGTCTATTCAAAGGAAAATAATTATGTATTCAATTGGGTCTCTGAGGGACAATATTATAAGATAATTACATAGTGATGGTTTGGATAGAAATTTTTGTAAGACAAAGACAATAACTTTGGTGGAGGAGAAGTAATTTTGAACAAAGATGAAGAGAGATGTGATAAGATATGTTGCAAGGTGTAGGATATGTCAGGTGGAAAAAAGATATACATAAAATAAAGGGCTATACATGCTATTATCGATTTTAAGAGGACCACATAAAGATTTGAGTATGGATTTTGTGTTGGGATTACCAAATAAATAGAGATATAATGATTCAATTTTTTTTATTATAAATAGATTTTATAAGATGGTTCATTTTATTGCATGTAAGAAAATCAATGATGCCACTAGAGTTGTAAAATTGTTTTTTAAGGATATTATGAGATTACATGGTGTTACAAAACTATTACATTAGATAGGGACACAGAATTTTTAAGTTATTCTTGGAGGAATTTATGGAGGAAGATGGGACTAATATAAAATTCAGTAGTGCATACTATCTTGGAATAGATGGAAAAATAGGTGTAAATATGAGATTGAGAAATTTATTGAGATGCATAGTTGGAGAGAAGCCCAAGCAATAGGACTTAGCTTTATTAAAATTTGAGTTTTCATATAATAGTTCAATGAAGAGATCAACATGAAAATCAACATTTCATATTATTTATGAGAGAAATCCTAAGAGTGTTTTAGATTTGGTATAGTTACCAATTGTAGATTGAGTTAGTGATGATGCAAAATTATTTACAGAATGAGTTAGTGATGATGTATAAGCATTTTTAGAACATATACAATAATTATAAGAAGTAAAAATAAAGTTGTAAGAAAGTAATAAAAATCATAATTCAACAACATATATTATAAAAAGGTCAAAAGTATTTGAATAAAGATATTTAGTGATGGTTTACTTGAGGAAAGAGAGATTCATGAAAGACACATATAACAAGTTGAAGTACAAGAAAATTGGACCATGTAAAATTACAAAGAAAATTAATGACAATGCTTATGAGAAGAGTTTACCATAGAATTTTGATATCTATCTAGTATTTAATGTTTTAAATTTATATGATTTTCATAGAGAATATGGTGAATACGAATGAGTATATTGGAAACAATAGGTGTCAAAGAATAAGAAAGAAAAGATAGTGTGGGTTTTGGATAAGAAGAAATTAAACATAAGGGAAGGAAGTTATGATAGGTATTTAGTACAATGGAAAGGATTAAAATAGGAAAATAATACTTAGATTATAAAATGGATACTAAAAAAAATTGATAAGAATAAACTGGAGTAGTACAATTAGAGAAACGTGTAGGAGCTGAGTTATTTTCAACCAGAGGAGAATGATGTAGAAAAAGAGCTCAAACTTCTAAAGGTCATAAATTTTGATTCATAGATCTATTTGAGCCCATATTCATGCCAAAATGACTGTATCAAAAAATTCAATACTACCATAATCCATCATTATAGTTATGAAACATTTTTGATATTTTATGGAGGTCATATGAGACCATCTGAGGGTCTAAAATTATAGTTTAATTTTATTTTTGAGTTTTTTTAAAATTAAAAAATTATCTATTTTTGTAACTAAAATTGAACTTTAGTTAAAATTCATCTGATAGAATAATTTTAATGTTCAATCTATTTTTATAGTTGTGCATACTTGCATGCGATACTTATTACAAATAACAGCTACTAAAAATAACAAGTCAAGATTTATTTATTTTTAGAGTTATAAATTTTGCATGTCAACTCCAATTCTGAGTTAGGCTTATTTATGTATGGTTTTTAATTATTTGAAGCATTCAATATGAATCAATACTGGTTATTATTCATAATCTTAGCCTATTGGATTTTTATTTGTCTTGATAGTATTCTAGTTGGAAACATTTTGGTATATTGGAAAAAATATCATGATGAGATGAAAAATGATTGATCTAAGGAAAGAAAATGTGTAGAATAAAGAATGTGGTGATGTATAGATGTAGAAAAATATATTTTAAACAATGCATACTTGAATATGTAAGATATGCAAGGTAATTATAGATGATAATTATTGTGAAAATATGGTTTCTAAAGATATGATTGAGAAATTAGGTTTACAGTGTGAAAAGTTTTTTAATTTTTATTGGATTTCATGGTTTACTTGAAAGGGAATGGAATTATAGTAGATAAAAGTTGTTTAATCAAAATTTCTATTATTAAAACTTATAAATTTGAGATATGATGTGATTATATACCAATGGATTCATACCATATACTATTAAGAAGGCCATGGTAGTTTGATAGAAAAACAGTTCATGATGGAGTAAAGAACACATATAGTTTCTAGAAAGATGGTATGAAGGTAGTTTTATTATCTCTTAAATAAGAAGGATAGGCTAAAAGTATACTGACTAAAAAATAATTTATCAAATATATAAAGATGATAGGTTGTTGCTATGCATTAGTAGTGAAAAAAAAAAACACAAAATTAGTCTAAATACCAATAGAAGTAGAAGTAGGGTCAAAAGAATATGCAAATGTTATACCTGATGAGTTACTAGATGGTTTACCATTAAAAAGAGATATTGAACATCATATTGATTTTGATTTCAAGATCATCTCTAATTAATCAAACAACTTATAATATGAGTCCAATAGACATGTAGAATTGAATAAGTTATTGAATTAGTGAAAAAGGGTGTAGTAAGGGAGAGCATGAGTCCTTGTACAAAACTAACGTTGTTAAATCCAAATAAAGATAGAGGCTAGAGGATGTGTGTAGATAGTAGAGTAATCTATAGAATTACATTAAAGTATAGGTTTCATATATCTCATTTAGATGATATGATGGATGTTCTTGTTTGAACAAAATATTTTACTAAGATTGATCTAAGGAGTAGTTACTATCAGATTTGAATTCAGAAAGGAGATGAATGGAAAATAACATTAAAGACTATAGATGATTTATATGAGTGGATAGTGATGCTATTTGGGTTATCTAATGCACCTGACATAGTTATGAGGGTAATGAACATAGTGCTATGAGAATACATTGGTAAGTTTATAATGGTTTATTTTGATGACATTTTAATATTTAGTAGGACTAAATAATAACACTTACAACATTTGAGAATGGTATTAGAATTATTAAGAAAAGAGAATATCTATGCGAATTTGAATAAGTACAAGTTTATGTATAAAAATTTGGTATTTTTTGGATTTATAATTTTAGCAGATGGTGTAAGAATGGATGAAGAAAAAGTAAAGGCAATTATTTAGTGGCTTATCCCAAAGAGTATCTCAAAGGTAATAAGTTTCCATGGTTTAACAAAATTTTATAGAAAGTTTATTAATAATTTTAGTAGTCTTTTTGCACCAATAAAAAATTATATGAGAGGAAAAAAATTTGAGTTGTTGAAGAAAATAATAATAAAAAAGCCTATTTTAACAATATTATATTTTAACAAAGTGTTTAATGTTGATTGTGATGCTTCATTTGTGGGAATTGATGTTGTGTTGAGTCAAAAAGGGAATCCAATGGAATACTTCAGTGAAAAATTGAATGAGGTGAAAAAAAATTATTTTACATATGATGTTGATTTTTTTGCCATTGTACAAGCATTAAGACATTGGAGGCATTACTTGGTGCTTAAGGAGTTTATCCTATTTACTAATTATGGGACTTTGAATTATGTGAACACTCAAAAGAAGTGAAAGAGTAGGCATGGAAAGTGGGTATCTCTCTTGTAGGGTTATACTTTTATATTAATGCATAAATTAGAAAAATAAAATTAGGTAGCTGATGCTTTGAGTAGGAAAGTGGGGTTGATAACTACTATGGTGAGTGAAGTAGTTGGATTTGAATTTATTAAGGAATTATATGATACTGATCCAAATTTTAAAAAAGATAGTAGAGCAATGCAAGAATATATTAATAGGTGATACAAGTAATATTTTTGAAGAGTACATTATGTAGGATGGATATCTCTTCAAAGGGAAACATTATGTATTCTAATTGGATTTCTAAGAGATAATATTATAAGAGAATTACACAGTGGTGGTTTGGCTGGACAAATAGTTTTGGTGGAGGAGAAGTATTTCTATCCAAAGATGAAGGGAGATGTGAAGAGATATATTTAAAGGTGTAAGATATGTTAGGTGGAAAATGGACATGCACCAAATATAGTGTTGTATATGCCATTACTAATTCTAATAAAACAATATATAGATTTGAGTATGAATTTTATTTTGGGATTAACAAATACATAGAGAGGTAATGATTTAGTTTTTATTGTTGTAGATAAGTTTTCTAAGATGGTTCATTTTATTGCATGTAAGAAAACTAATGATGCCATTAGAGTTACAAAACTATTTTTTAAGTATATTGTGAGATTGCATAGTGTTCTGAAAACCATTACATCAGATAGGGACAACAAATTTATAAGTTATTTTTGAAAGAATTTATGGAAGAATATGGGGAATAAGATACAATTTAGTAATGCATACCATCCCTAATATATGGATAGACAAAATTTGTAAACATGAACGTAGGAAATCTATTGAGATGTATAGTTGATTAGAAGCCTAAGCAATAGGACTTGGATTTATGGCAAGTAGAGTTTGCATATAATAGTTTAGTAAATAGATCAAAGGAAAATTAAAATTTCAAATTGTTTATTTTATAAATCCTAAGTATTTTAGATTTGGTAATGTTACCAATTGTAGAATGAGTTAGTGATGTTGTAGAAACATTTGCATAACATATACAATAGTTACAAGAAGTAATTATAAATTTATAAGAAAGTAATGAAAAGTATAAAGTAACAATAGATGTTAGAAGAAGGTCAAAAATATTTGAAGAAGGATATTTAGTTATGGTACTTGAGGAAAGAGAGATTTATGAAATGCATATATAACAAGTTGAAGTATAAGAAAATTAGACCATACAAAATTATTAAAAAAATCAATGATAATGGTTATGAGATGAGTTTAACATAGAATTTTGATATCTCTTTAGTATTTATTGTTTCAGATTTATATGATTTCTATGAAGAATATTGTGAAGGTAAAGAAGTAGATAAGAAACAATACATGCCAAAGAAGAAGAAATACAAGATAGTGTAGGTTTTAGATAAGAAGACAATAAACATAAGGAAATGAAGTTATGATAGGTATTTAGTAAAATGGGAAGGATTAAAATAAGAAGGCAAAACTTAGATTATAAAATAATAGTTGAAGAATATTGATAAGAGTAAACTACAACATTACATTTATAACAACTCGTAGGAGCTAAGTTCTTTTCAACTAGAGGAGAATGATGTAGAAAAAGAGGTCAAACTTTTGAAGATCATAAATTTTGATTTTTAGCTTTGTTTGAACCCATATTCACTATAAAATGATTGTCATGAAAATTCAATGCTTCCATAACATTCCCTTATGTTTATGGGATATTTTTGCTAATTTTTAAGGCCATACGTGAGCATCTAAGGGTCTAAAATTACAATTTAATTTTATTTTTATATTTTTTTCTAAATTTAAAAATGATATATTTTTGTAACTATATTTAAACTTAAATTATAATTCATACAATAGAATAATTTTAGTGTTTAATTTATTTTTAGAGATTTTTAGAGATGTACATGCTTACATGCAATACATACTAAAAATAACAGCATGTCAACTCCAATTGAATATTGAGGATTATTTATGTATGGTTTATAATTATTTTAATCATTAAATACAAATCAATACTAGTTATTGTTCATAATCTTGGCTTATTATATTTTTATTTATCTTGATCGTATTTTGGTTGATAGTATTCTAGTATATTGGAAAAAATATCATGATGAGAAAAAAAATGATTGCTCCAAGGAAAGAACATGTGCAAACTAAAAAAGGTGGTGATGTAGAGTTTCAAAAAAATACATTTCAAACAAGGTGTACTTTAGGAGGTAAGATATGTAAGGTAATTATAGATGGTGTTAGTTTTGAAAATATGGTTTCTAAAGATATGATTGATAAATTAGGTTCGTAGTGTGAAAAGCATCCTAATCCTTATCGAATTTCATGTTTTACTTAAAAGGGAATGGAGTTACCATAGAAAAAGGTGTTTAATAAATTTTATATCTGTAAAACTTGCAAGAATGAAATATGGTGTGATGTTATACCAATAGATGCATGTCATGGATTATTAGGAAGGCCATGATAGTTTGATAGAAAAGCAGTTCATGATGGAGTAAAGAACACATATGGTTTATGAAAAGGTGGTATGAAGGTAGTTTTGTTAACTCTTAAAGAAGAAAGATATGTTGAAAACATACTAATTGTAAAATTTTTAATCAAATATTTATAGATAATAGGTTACTACTATATTGGAATTCATAATGAATAAGATCTCTGCTACAAACCATTACCACTACATAAATAATATAGACATTGTATAGAAATAAAATATGTATAGTAAAGTCTCCAAATAATATTCATAATCGCTGTGTAGGTCTCAAGAACCGACCAAGTCAAAAATACATGGGAGTGCCTATTAAATAAGGTAGGTTGTTTTGTGCAACCAATTATTGTTGCATCAATAACCATAAATTTGAAGTTTCTATTATTATTACGCACTCAAGAAATAGGTGCACAAAATATAATAGTAACTCTAACAATAAACACATAACTCCCTAAACAAGCTTATAAACTTTACTCTAACACACTCCCTTAAGTGTAGAATAGGGAGTGAACAAAGAGAAAACAAAGAGACTGATGGGTCTTAATAAATAGGATTGATTAGGTATCCATTTACAAACCACAGTGAAATTCAGTGTCTTTATGGTAATCAATCCATCTTATAGACTACATGGATGACAAATCATTATAACCACCAAGTCAAATAGGAACTGGTACTTTATACAATGCTAAATCTATACAAAACATTGATTCAAAACACTAGAAAAAAGAGTCAGCAATGTTGAAATGTGTCACCACAAGGTTTCCAAAAAATAGTAATAACTATAGTCAAGATAGTAAAAAACGTATACTATAAGGTGTCCCAAAAAGAAAATGGATCAATCTCAAACATAAATCTAAAAAAAAGGTGCACTAGATGGAATGAAGGCCATCTAATATAAATGCACTCGGTGAACTTGAAAGTCTCAATGGAACTCCAATCTATATGAGTGGTCTAGATCCACTACTCAATCACAAAAAATAATTGACACTAGAATTCACTAGAATATCTGTTATGAAAAAAATTTATCAGAGGTGTTGATAGTGTAAAATGGTTCACCAAATTAATTCAATCTACTAATAGAGGATGCAATGCATCAAGGGTTAGGAACGAACATGACAACAAAAGAAGTAGGATCTGTGCCATAGCCCCCCATATTGTTGATTGAGTGGAGTGCCATTAATAAGGTCTGTATGAGTATAATGTAATCACTACTCAAACACTGACATGTTGACACTATATTCATTAAAATAAATACTCTTCAAAAAGAAAACAAGTTTTATAACAAATCTAAAGGAGACTATCGACTATAAAAAAATGTCAAAAATACAAAACAAATATCTCTCAAGAAAATGGCCCTAGTGGTGATGGGATAATCAACAATTTAAGAGTAAGTTCTCAACATAGAGCATTCAAACATGAATAAAAATACTCCATGACTCTCAGTGTGACCACAAATGAAGATCCCATACAACAAGAAGCACCAGATGATGCATAAAACCAAGAATGTGATCAATATGTAGAAGATGCCATCAAGAACAAGAGAGTTATTACTAAAACAAGGGAGCAATGTGTGACATAAAAAATGTACTCAAGAATGTAGGATGTTTGGCTCTTCTAAAAATGTATCCATAAGTAAAAAAGTGGCACAAAAATATAATGCACACTTAGAACAGGATGTCAAACTCTACTAAAAATGCCTCCATGAGTGTAAAGTGTGATGATAGGGACAACCATGTGGGCAAAGTGGATACAAACATAATAATAATGACCTCAAAGAAATGAACTGACCTCTTTCCATACTAGACCTCACCCTCCTTTGACTAGTGAGATAGAAAGTAAATACAAAAATAACTTTTTCCCTTTTACAATTTCACCCAATTTATAATTTTGTCCCCATCTAACAATATGAAAACCCTTTTATAAATGTCCTTTTGACAAATTCCCCCTTATAAAAATAAAAACCCTTAAAAGTGATGCCCCCACAATCAAATTCTTTTTGCCCCATATTAACTCACTATTTATGAAAGAATAATACATCCCACTTTAGTAATTACCCCACCATTAATATGCCCTATACTTCAAAAACTTTTAATATCCCTCATGGGATTGAAACCTTAATAATGGGATTGAAAGTTATTACAAAATATATAACTACTGAGTGTGCCATATAGAACTTCAGTCTTGTAACTTCATAAAATTGAATTTAAAGAAAAAAAAAAACCTTTATGTGGATTTGGGAGGAAGTTGAGGTGGTGGAGTAGAGACATGGGAGTACAATGAGGATTTCCATGTGAAATAGAGCATAAAGAAGGATGGTTTTGACACTCATCTATCAACTCAAATTTGGTGTTGACTAGCTCAGTGTTCAAAACCTCAAATTGAGAAAAATAGATTTTGTTGTAGAATATTATGCTAGAGGAGTTGAGATTCTAATATTTGATGGTGAAAATTCATCAAAACCCCATAAATTATGCCATGTAATAGGTATAAGGGAAAAGGTTTTGCCCAAAATACAAAATTAGCTGTTATACAATTTAAGTGATAGAAGAAAAATGCCATGCAGCCCTAAAGGGAGAATGCCAACACATAATGGTGAAGACAACTTGACCAAAAATTGGTGAGGGACGAACAAGATGAGATGGGGCTAGTAGATAGCTGTTCAAAAGATAGCTGGGAGGTTAGTGATGGTGGTGGATAAAGATGTGGCCAAACAAAAGTATTATGGCTAATGAAAATGACTTTAAATGGTGAGAAAAACTTTTTAAATCATAGCCAATAGTGAAAGAGCTTGTGTAGTGGAGATTGATGGCATCAATCAGGTGGAGTTCGGAGGACCATAATGGGTAGAGATTCAAACATAGCCAAACATATATGTAATCAAACCAATGCTATAACACTAATGATGAGATTTCAATCCTCTCTAATTTGATTTGATTAGTCCATATACCAATACTCCAGCATCTTCAAGGATGTGTAGCTAGGCTATGCATGGGTTTTTCAAAGAATAATGAGATAACGATAGGACACTCTGGATAGTCCACACAAAGCAGTTTTTAGATTGTGAGCAAAAATGGAGATCAATAAATAATGATCAAATATATTGCCAAAAAACTAATGCCTAATAAAATGCTCTAATTTGAATAGTGTGGTATGATGGAGAATTCCCTAAAGAGAAGAAATTCATAGTCCAACAACAAATAGAACTAATCACAAATTGACTAATCCCAATGCCAATGTAAAAACCCATTTGGTGGATGAGCAACTACTAAATAAATCCAAATATAAAAAATCCACCAAAGAATTGAATGGTATGGCCCAATAGGAGAGGTAACACTTAATTTTTTGTCAAACAACAATCTAAGTGAGGGCTACATGGAGAGGCTTTGATGCCATATTAGAATTCATAATGAATTCATAACCAATGAGATCTCTCCTACAAACCATCACCATAATATAAATAATACATGAATTTTATAGAGAGAAAATATGCGTAGTAAAGTCTCTAAATAATATTCATAATCTCTATGTGGGTCTCAAGAATCGACCAAGTTAAAAATACATGGGAGTTCCTATTAAATAGGCAAGGTAGGTTGGTTCTTCAAACCAAATATTATTGCATTTATAACCATAAATTTAGATTTTCTATTATTATTATGTACTCAAGAAATACGTACACAAAATATAATAGTAACTCCAACAATAAACAAACAACTCCTAAACACCCTTATACACTTTACTCCAACATGCTATGCATTAGTAGCTAAGAAAAAATACACAAAAGTGTTTCAAATACCAATAAAAGTAAAAGTAGTGTTGAAAGAATATGTAAATATTTTATTTGATGAGTTACCAGATGGTTTACCACCAAATATACATATTTAACATCATATTGATTTGATTCTAGGATCATCTCTACCCAATCAAACAACTTATAAGATGAGTCCAATAGAACATGTAAAATTGAGTAAGTAGGTTATTGAACTAGTGAGGAAGGGTGTAGTAAGGGAGAGCATGAGTCCTTGTGCAAAACCAATGTTGCTAACTCTAAATAAATATAAAGGGTGGAGGATGTGTGTGGATAATAGAGTAATCAATAAAATTACACTAAGGTACATATTTCCTATATCTCATTTAGATGATATGATGGAAGTTCTTGCATGAGAAAGATATTTTACTAAGATTTATATAAGGAGTGGTTATTATCAGATTTAAATTTATGAAGGAGATGATTGGAAAATAACATTCAAGACTAGAGATGTTTTATATGAATGGATGGTGATGTTATTTGGGTTGTCTAATGCACCCAACACATTTATGAGGGTGATGAACACAATTTTATGAGAATACAATTATAAGTTTGTGGTGGTTTATTTTGCTGATATTTTAATATTAAATAAGACTAAATAAGATCAATTAAAACATTTGATAATGGTATTAAAATTTTTAATAAAAGAGAAACTTTGTGTAAATTTAAAGAAGTGCAGGTTTCTATAGAATAATTTGATATTTTTGAGATTTGTAGTTTCAATAGATGGTATAAAAATGGATGAAGAAAAAGTAAATAAATTTTGAGTGGCCTATTGGAAAGAACATCATAGAGGTATGCATTTTCCATGTTTAATAACTTTTTACAAAAAGTTTCTTAAGATTTTTAGTAGTCTTGTTGCACCAATAACAAATTGTATAAGAGGAAAATAATTTGCATGGACAAGAGTAGAAAGAGAAAGCTTTGAGTTGTTGAAGAAAAAAATATATAAAAACATATTTTAGCATTATTATATTTTGAAAAAGTTTTTGAGGTTTATTATGATGCTTTGTTTGTTGTAATTGGTGGTTTGTTGACTCAATAAGGGAAGATACTAGTATATTTCAGTGAAAAATTGAATGAGGTAAAAATAAAGTATTCTACATATGATGTTGAATTTTATGATATTGTACAAGTATTAAGACATTGAAGGCATTAATTGGTGCCTAAGGAGTTTATCCTATTTATTGATCATGAGGATTTGAAGTACGTGAACATTCAAATGAAGTTAAATATTAGGCATGCAAAGTAGTTGTCTTTCTTGTAGGGTTATACTTTTCTATTGAAGCACAAATTAAGAAAATAGAATCAGGGAGCTGATGATTTGAGAAGGAGAGTGGGGTCGACAACTAATATGGTGAGTGAAGTAGTTGGATTTGAATTTATTAAAGAATTATATGATGTTGATCCATATTTTGGTAAGATAGTTGAGCAATACAGGAATCCATTGAGAGGTAATACAAGTAATGTTTATGAATAGTATATTATACAAGATGGTTATCTCTTCAAAGGGAAATAATTATATATTCCAACTACGTATATAAGAGATAATATTATAATAGAATTACACAATGGTGGTTTGGCTGGACATTTTGGCAAGATAAAGATAATAGTTTTGGTGGAGAAGTATTTTTGGCCAAAGATGAAGAGATATATGATAAGATATGTTTCAAGGTGTAGGATATATCAGATGGAAAAAGGAGATGTATAAAATATAGATATTTACATGCCATTACTAGTTTCAAAAGGAACATGGATAGATTTGAGTATGGATTTTATGTTGGAATTACCAAACACATATAGAGGTAATGATTCAATTTTTGTTATTGTACACATATTTTATAAGATTGTTCATTTTATTGCATGTAAGAAAATCAATGATGCCACTAGAGCTATAGAACTATTTTTTAAGGATATTGTGAGATTTTATGGTGTTCCAAAAGCTATTAAATTAGGTAGAGACACAAAATTTATAAGTCAATTTTGTAGGATTTATAGAGGAATATGGAGACTAAAATATAATTTAGTAGTGCATACCATCCCTAAACATATGGACATAAACAAGAGCTTGGGAAATTTATCGAGATGTATAGTTGGAGAGAAGCCCAAAAAATGGGAATTAGCTTTACCACAAGCCAAGTTTGCATATAATAGTCTAGTGAATAAATCAATAGTAAAATAAACATTTTAGATTGTTTATGGTATAAATGCTATGAGTATTTTAGATATGGTATAATTACCAATTATATAATGAGTTAGTGATGATGCAAAAGCATGCACAAAACATATACATTTGAAAAGTATAAAGTAACAATAGATGTCATAAAAAGGTCAAAAAATTTTGAAGAAGGATATTTAGTGATGGTTTATTTTAGGAAAGAAAGATTTCTAAAAGGCACACATAACAAGTTGAAGTAAAAGAAAATTGGACCATGTAAAATTATAAAGAAAATTAATGACAATGCTTATGAGGTGAGTTTACCACAAAATTTTGATATTTATCTAGTATTTAATGTTTTAAATTTATCTAATTTCCATGGAGAAGATGGTGAAGGTGAATAATATGAAGAATTATATTGAAAACAACAAGTGCCAAATAAGAAGGAATAAAAGATAGTGCATCTTCTGAATAAGAAGATAGTAAACATAAGGCAAGGAAGTTATGACAAGTATTTATTATAGTGGGAAAGATTAAAATAGAAAGACAACACTTGGATAATAGAATGGTATCTAAATAAGCTTGATAAGAACAAATTGTAGCAATATAATTAGATCAACTCACAAATGCTGAGTTATTTTCAACCAGAGGAGAATGAAGACAACACTTGGATTATAGAATGGTATCTAAATAATATTGATAAGAACAAATTGTAGCAATATAATTAGATTAACTCACAAAATCTGAGTTATTTTTAACCAGAGGAGAATGATGCAGAAAAGAAGGCTGAACTTCCAAAGGCCATATATTTTGATGTATAGCTTTGTTTAAACCCATATTCATGCCAAAATGAGTGTATCAAAAATTTAAATTCTTTCATAACCCTCCCTTATAATCATGGGATGTTTTAGATATTTTTTGAAGGCCATACATGACCATCTAAGGGTTCAAAACTGTAGTTTAATTTTATTTTTAGTTTTTTTTTAATAAATTTATAAATTATCTATTTTTGTAACCAAAGTTGAACATTAGTTAAAATTCTTCCAATAGGCTAATTTTAGTGTTTAGTTTATTTTTAGATTTTTTAGATATATGTGCACTTGCATGCGATACTAAAAATAATAGCTACTAAAAATAACAATTCAAGTTTTATTTATTTTTAGATTTCCAAATTTTGCATATCAACTTTAATTCTGAGTTAAGGTTTATTTATGCATGGTTTGTAATTATTTGAATCATTTAATACAAATTGATACTAGTTATTATTTAGAATCTTGACCTTTTATATTTGTATTTATCTTGATAGTATTCTAGTTCTTTACATATTGAGACCAAACCATATAGTGATGCAACATCTAATGTTGATAATGGTGAGAGCTAGACTAAAGTGAGAAGTAGAAAACCCATGATGACCCCAAAAAACTCAAAGTGGGAGTTTTTATTACCAACACCAAATTATAATAATACACTATTAATAAATTTTATAGTAGTGGTCCTCCATTGAACCTTGTCTCATAGAGATAAGCTTCACCCAAAAATTTAATCCAATGAAATATTTCAATTATTGGTAATTCATAAATGGTTTCTCTCTACTCAAGGTGGTCTCAAAATCCCACCTTATTATGTTGATTACTCATCAAGTGGAGATAATGTGGAAAAATACCACTCCATCTAACATGGTAACATTTTGTATTTGAACCAAAAGCCTCTTCGTAGAAATGAGTTTGTAACACTCACAAATAATCATGTTCATGTATAATTTTTGAATGAGGATTCCTTCACTTGAATATTCTCATATGTAATGTGTATGGATTTATAGACTTCAATAAAATTATTTTTTAGGTATACATGTTAGCGGCTTGGACACTTTGATGTTATCTACCTTTAAGAAGTTAAAGTTTTTAGATTTCTTCCATAAACCAATTTAAATGCTATTAGTCTAGATGTCGCACAATATACCACCTCACACAAGGATATACATGATGTCATAAATTTTGGTTTCCACAAAGTTGGCCTCTACCATAATTTCTTGGAATAAAGATCCTTTACACTATTATGTGTTGGTCAAACTTGATATTGGTGGATAAGCCTTGTACCTTTTGCATATTTATGCTTCTAATGATGGTCTATATAAGACAAAGTTATGGTGTTATCTTGATGACATTCTTAACTTTTCTAATTGGATGATATGTGGTGAATTTAATATGATTAAAGTTCCTAAGGAAAAGGAAGGGACTTTGTTGATACATTATTAAATTATAGAGCATGACATTTAATTTTATTTAAATACCATTTGGATTTATCAAACCCTAATTTTGAGTCATGTTCTTGTTAAAATGGATCCTTTGTTCACATGGTCTAAATTTTGAGTGGGCCTAGAAGGTATTCTAAAATGACTTAGTCATATCATGCTCATCGAGTAATATGCAAATCCTAAAACTTAAAGGTTAACTAGAAGCCAATAAAGAATATTAATTTATACTCAAAATCTCACATAAACCTCCGATTAAGAAATTAAAGAGAAAATAAGAACTTTACCTTCACTTAATGTATGTATATTCTCATTCATTGACATAGATTTTGCTCATGCTTTGTGGATTGTGGTTTTTGAATGGGTTTCATGAAATAAATCAAGAAACATGTAACTTGGATTACTTGCTTGATTAATTGATAATATTTCTATAGATTTTTCACTTAAGTTCATGATGATCCAAATGAAGATTCAAGAGAACATTTATAGATTTATTTGATGGAAAATGGATGGCTTGGATTATCTGAGTTTTATTTGAATAATATTATTTTTTATGGTTGAGATTTCATCTATGAGTCAAATGTATTCAATGAGAAAGTAGATGAAGCTGAAGGGTCATTAAATGATTGATGATATGGTTGAATATCTTAATGATAGGGTTGAATGTATTAATGAGAGGGTTGAATGTCTTAATGAGAGGTTTGAATATCTTAATGAGAGGTTCGAATGTCTTAAATGAGGTTTTTAATAAATTGAATGAGTTTATTAATGATCAATGAATTAGATGAATGAATAAAATGATTTGGTTAGATAATTTAATTATTATTTAGAATTATGTGTGCATCAATTTTATTAGGGACTAATTAGATAAATAATAAATATTAACTATTTAATTAATTAAATTAAAATGTTAGTGGGACTATATGGAAATATTTGATTAATATTATGGGGGTCATGCCATAATTAAGGTGATATTAATCTATATTTTTGATGATGGATGGATTAGTTGAGATAATTGATAAATGATCAATGTCTATGATAGTAGATTAGTAATGAAACTAAGATGTTAGAATTAAGGTGTCTATATTTCCCCCTCTTTGAAAGGGCATTGTTACTAGAAGAAACAATGAATTTTCAATGAATATAGAAAATTTAAAAGAAGGATGTGTGCACTAGGATGCCCCTAGTGACATAATTTATTAGGAAGATGATTTAAATATTATTAGTTATGTTTCAACCTAAAGAGGGTGTATTGGGATGAAAGACACAAAAGGGATCATGAAATGAGAAGGGTTAGCATGGAAACAATTAGGGTAAAAATGGAGGGATGGGGGTGAATATACAGGGGTTGGGTGTGCATTTCATGACTGAGTATGATGATGTTTTGATGGACATTATGGATGGATGATATTAATGTATTTTATTTAAATATTATATTCTTTTATTTTTTCAAATAAATGATATGTGTGAGAGGCTTGGATTGTGAATGATATATATTGAGAAAGCTAGAGGCTTTAATGTAAATATGATATATCATGATAAATATTTAGGCTTTGATTTTATTAATTATTTGTATGTAAAAGAATAAATCAAAGAGTTAACTAATTTTATGGATTGATGATGTGATGGTGAAGGTTCATGTTTATGGATATCATAGATTTTATATGATGTAGATTTATGTGATGAATATCTTAACACTTTTGTTGTATTATCTATGATACATAATGAGTTAGTGAGAATGGATATTTATTTATAATGAATTAAAATTATGGATATTTAATTAGAATATATGTATGACAATAAATATTTATTAATTTTTATGAGTGTTGGGGATGCAATGTTACATGCTACTAATCTTATACAAAATTTCATATGTTTGAGAAACCTGGTGTTTGTTATAATATATGACATGATGCACCATGATATGGAAAACCATCATGAAATTAATACCAAATATAGTAGGAATGACATAAATTTAAAAAATAATAAAACAAACCAACAATGAATAAAAAACAATGTATACAAGGGGGTTAGATTTAGGAATGATATATTTTGAGAAAGCTGGAAGATCTGATGTGGGAATGATATACCTGATAACACTGCAATGAGTTGTTTAAAATTTTAATAGGGATTCTAACACAATTTAAGGAAAAGACAAGTTATTCTTTTGGGGGTTTTTACTTTCCATTTTTTTAGTTTTTTTCTTTATTTAATTTTTAGTTTTTGACAAAGCTATAAACAAAGGGGAAACCCGTTCTAGCATTGATGATGTATATGGTAGTAGATTTAAAAGATTTAATATGATATGATTAAGGGATTAATGATGGAATAGATAAGGGATTTAGGATGGGTTATCCAAGGTTTATGTTGCATAATAACCACATATCCATTTATCTTCATTCCATGTTAATGATGTGCTCTAAAGAATCATGAATATACCAAGATTCTTCCGAAAACATGTTTCAATTAATATTTCATGTCCTTATCAAGGTAAAAATCATGGAGAGGGATATTTATCAAGGTAAGGATGGTTTAGTATGGGTAATGATGGTTTATAATGATTTAGTATGGGTAAGGATGGGTTAGGATGGTTTAGCATGGGGAAACAGACTTGCCCTCAAGTATAGGGTACTTACAAACAATAGATTTACACATGATGCTTGAAATTGGTTTTCATCATGGTGATTTCCCAAGGTACCATAAGATTGATTTTCACATTTGAATAATCTCTCTCTCTCTCTCTCTCTCTCTCTCTCTCTCTCTCTCTCTCTCTCTCTCTCTCTCTCTCTGATTTATTTATTTATTTATTATTAATCTTTTATGTTTTATTGTAGTAACATTGTCTTCTTCAAGTAATAGGGCCATAGTATCATGTTTTGAATAGTTTATATGATTGGAAAATGTCACTGGTAGGTGATCTAGAGATTATGTCATGGATTTATTTGACTTATAAGTTTTATTATTTTGACAAAAATATTAACAAATTTTCATCATATCCCATACAATAGATGGTGCTGCTAAGGAGGGTGAAATGGGATGGACATAGAATGAAGATATTTATTTGATTATATGAAAGGATTGAAGGGATTGTATGATATGGAGGTAAGTGTATTTTTTTTGTAATTGGGACAAACAATCTCACATATCTTTTTATACTCTAAATGTTTCATGAGTGCTTCATATGATCTAGTTTTGCATGCTTTAGAAAGGAGATCAAAGATATTTAAATTTTTTGTTGGAAGGGTGACTGCTTTTTTATTTTCTAATTGTGACCTCTAAACCTTAAATGATCACATGTTTCTCATTTTTAAATTTATTAATCATGATTGATTTTTGTATCACATAAGTTTATTTTACTAGTTATATGAAATTATGTAATTTTTTACAATTTAATTGTAAGCCATTTATCCATATTATATTTTGGTAAACTTTTGCTATATTAAAATAATTATATATCTATATCTTTCTCAATATTTATAAAAATAAAAATTTATCCAAATTTATTAGGGTTAATTATATCATATGTCTTAGGTCATCCCTAGCTCCATTGTGATTTATTTTCATGATCCTGTGCCATAAGTCATTTTTCCTAATTTTTTTCAAATCCTAGGGATCTTATATGGTGTGTACATGTTCTATGATTTATATTAATTTATATAATCAAAATTGATTAGATTTGAGATTATTAGGGTTAATATAAAACATGCAAATTTTATTGAAATATCTTTGATTGATTCTGTAAGAATCTTCAAGAGTAAAATGAAATTTGGAAATATTTAATGTTGTTCAAAAAGTTATTTTTTTTCAAAATATGTGTTATTTCAATAATACATTTGTAAATGAATCTTAATAAAATAATGTGCATAAATATTAAGAAAATAATGATTATAAGGCTTACCTAGAATACCAAGATAAGGTTGAGACCTTGATGAAATATTTCATTAAAGAAATTATTGAAATAAGATGCATATGAAAATTTATCTTCACAAATTGCATTCTCTTATATCTAATAACCATATATCCCTTATTATTGATTTTATTGATTTGAAACCCTAAGTTTTTATTTTACATAAAGTTTATCAACCCTAAAGTGCTTGTATGGTGTGTACATGTTAAATGTTTAATTTCAATTTATTCCATAAATTTTGATTAGATTTGAGATTCATGGGGTTATCTTAAAACATGTTAATTTCATTCAAATTTATTTGGTTAATGATATAACAAGCTTGAAAATAAAAATGGGATCCGTAAATATATGTAATGTTGTTTTATTTTTATTTTTTATTTTCTAGTAAAAGATGTGTTCTTTCAATAATAATGGTGTGAATGAATCTCAATAGAATAATGTGTTGACATGTGTCATATTAAAAATTAACATGAAGTCAACCTTAGTAATTTTTGTTATCAAGGTGAGTTTTATTATGTGCATAATATTGTCAATATTAATATTTATTATGGTATTTATTATTAAATGTGTAAGAAGGGTTAGGCATACATAGGGAATGATTTCACATTCCACTCCATCAATAATCATCCCCCACCCACCTCTTTATATTCCTGTATAAGGAACATGTGTGTCCTTTATGGGTAATTAATAATTAATCAATCAAATTTTTAAAGATGTAGTCATTTTGGAGAAAAAAGGATCACTTATTGGTCATTCTAATTATTGTGTAACATTCTATTATTTTCACACTTTTTCATTGCATATCCATTTGTTTGGTTAATAAGATTATGTTTAAAATTGAAATATGTCATTTTTAATAATTATATTTGGATGAAGTATTTACTTACATAGTTATTAGGTCTTCCTATTTCTTGACATGGTTTAGAGTTAAAGTCTTGTTCCATATCTGGTATCCAAATTAGTTTTCATAGGCATATGTGGTGGACTTTTTAATTTTTAATAAATATTGATTCTTAGGTCTTCCTATTTCTTGACATGGTTTAGAGTTAAGATGTTGTTCCATATCAGGTATCCAAATTAGTTTTCATAGGCACATGTGGTGGACTTTTTAATTTTTAATAAATATCGACATTCTCACAAAATTTACCCAATATCCTACCAATGTTTTGAGCCAATCCTCATAGAGGGTTTTCAAAATTACCCATTGGGTATTTTCAAATAAAAAATTACACATTTTTAGCCTACTCTCATAGTTGGATTTTAAAATTACCCACTAGGTTTTTAAATCAAAAACTAAATTTTAGAGTCATTTGTATGGAGAGAGATATATTTTATGGATACTAATTTGCATGTATCATATCTTATTATCTCAAATCTAGTTTTTACTTATGCACACACACATATATATATATATATATATATATATATATATATATATATATATATATATGTATGGAGGAGTTACATTGAATATTATTATTTATTTTTTATCTTTTTATGTGGATCATATATTTTTATTAAGTTTAGAGTGCTATAGAAAGTAAGATCCATTTTTTTCACTTGATACTGACACTGTGAGCTCTTTTCTAAAATAATTAAGATCATGTTTCATGTATATCTGAATAATTCACAAGAGTGAGAATGGTTTTATGGGAAGTAAAATGGCATTTTCAGCTCATCTAACATGTTTTAGATTACGGTAAAAGTAGGTTTTGAAGGGACCCAGAAGCCCTATAACAAAATCAAAAAGGATAAAACATCAACCACCACCAGGAAAAGTAGTCCTGAAACCTACTGAAGAGCAACATCAAAATCAGGTTTTACAGGGACCTGAAACCATAAACATAGTCCAATAAAAGTACCCAAGTTTTACAAGGACCTATAACCTCAAATAAAGTTTAAGACCAAGAACCAAGAAATAGGACCAAAAACAAGAACAGTTACCACAACCAGAAATAAGGACCTAAACAGGAATAAAACCAACAAAGAAGACCCTAGGCTTCTATTGCAATTCCATGATCATCTTAACAACCTCCTTCCCAATCGTAGCAGTATCCTAGATGGAGTTAGCAGCTGAAGTAACAGCAGCTTGCAAGGCTTTCTTCCTCAAACTCTACCTTGTCCTCTTACTTGGACCCTCCAAGGATATTATTTTTTCATTTGCTCTTTTACCAAGGCTAGCTGTAGCAACACAGATGCTTGATGTTACCTGCTCCATCTTTGTTCTACTTTCCTTGATGAGCATTCCAAGATTATGCTCATAATATTTAAGTTTTTTTGGGATATCTCTCATTTGAACCTCCAAGTGGTTGATTATGGTCTGATCAACATCCTGATTGTGTTGCATTATTTCCACTTTCTTCTTCAGCCCCATTATTTCATTATAGATCCAAGAATCAACTTGGAGAATAGAGTTGGCCTTAAACTTGGCAGAATGCAGGAAGGAAAGCTTGGTTTCCCTCTGTGGAGAGTCACAAATGTCTTCTATAATCTCGTGTAGAGGGGAATCAACCTTTTCAATTTGTTCCTCCCTATCCACCAGTTCCTCCTCTCTAGTCTCAACAAGGTCTTCATGCTTAATAGGGTCCTCCTTTTCTTGTCCCCCAGTCTCCATAGCAGGAGTAGAAGCCAAAACCATGTGATCTTCCTCTCTCATAGAAATTGGATCATCAGTTAAGATATCTTTATCTTTAACACCTCCCCTAGACACAGTCTAATTACCCTCATTATCAGAATTACTCTGTTCTGAGTTTCCCTCAGTTGTATCCTCTTCATTCCCTTTCTCAAAATTTCTTTTAGTTTATGGATATCCATCCAAATTGGAGCTGAACTCCCCAACATCCATCCCTTCCTCTTCCTTCGAGATATCCTTCTCAGAGCTTTCAATACTCTCTAACTCAAAATCCTCTTCTACAATTTTTTTTTGAGAACTAGATGGTTTTGGTTTTACCTTTTCTATCCCTTTAATATTCTCATCCTTCTTACACTTTTTGGACTGAGAACCCTTATGTTTGTCAGAAGAAGGAGTTGAAGCTATGGATTTATTTTTACAAAAACCCTCTATGAGAAGTATCAGACCTTCATGTAAAATGGGGCGAGACTCCTTCTTCCTATGGGCATACAAGCTTTGAAGCAACAAAAAACACAGATAGAAAGGGAAAGAAATTCTATCCTTGTGCCTAAAGTGGTTGAGAAAAACAAAATGAAAATTTTGAACTCTTTTATTCCTACCATCAAGGATAAAGTACTCATGGATACAACATATCACATCTCACCAAATTTATTTTATCTGTTCCACGTCAAAGAAGTCTCCATTCTTTTCTAGTTGATTCTCCTCTGCATCCATCTTTGGAAATTTTTTGTAGGCTGTATTGGAGATACTGGTCTATTTTGAGAACTTAATACCACCCATGGGAAGCCCCGTGACCTCAGAGATGAAGTCCTCAGTAAGCTTCACAGTGACTCTGTGGAGAGTAACTCTGTCATCAACCCAATTTTTAAAGAAGGTGGTAGTGACATGGGGTTTAAAGCCATGCAAACGCTCCAGATAACTGACCACCTTCCCTTTCTGTAGAATCTTCCATACGTCCTGTCTAGCCTTCCAGTCATCACATTTTTTGGGCTCTTGCTTCTGCGGTTCACCCCTCATATTGCAAAGCAAATGAAAAATTAGAAGCACCCAAACACAGAAGGCAGAAAGTTTGAAATGGAACCAGTTATTTATTTCTTGAAATGGAGTTTGCCTTTTTGATGACACATGCATCGACCACATTACATTCTCATGAATGTACCTCCTTAGGGAAGGTAATCTGTTAGCCATAAGGCCACTCCACCAAATCATTAAATTGTTAATCCAAGCAAATCTTTCCCACTTTGGAATGAATGGCATCATAATTAATAAGCGCTTTAAGATCAACGTGCTTATTTAATTCATCAAGCCACCTCACCTTATGCCCCATTTGAACAACATGATTGGCTATCCAATCAGCGACCCCATTGGCCTCTCGATATGTATGGGATATGGCTACTTTTTAAATTTTTTGAATTAAGGCTTTGATTTCCATAACCGTAGCCTCAATAGACCATGAGATTGAATTTTTATTATTTAGGGTGTTAATAATATTCACAGAATCACCTTCCAACCATAATTTGGAATACCCCAAATCAACAGCTAATTTAATAGTGTAGAGGGCTGCAGTAGCTTCAGCAATATGGCTATTCAAATTACCAATTGGGACAGCGATAGCATCAATTACATTTCCCACATGATCTCTCAAGACCCCTCCACATCCCGCTCTTCCTGGATTTCCCTTAGCTGCTCCATCAAAGTTCCCTTTGATCCATCCATTAGGAGCAACATACCATTTTATGATCGATCTTGGATTATTAGTTTTCAAATTAGACCCTTCAGATCATAAAGGGTTATCAAATTGGAAGGTTTGATCAGAATCCCTCTGGGATTTAAAGTTCTCCTTGATGGCTCTAATGATATTCTGACCAAGCACTCATCCTGGAAGTTCTTTACTCCTGAATATTCTATTGTTTCTTTCTTTCCAGATACCTCACCAGAGATGAGGGAGAGTTAGTTTCCAAAGAAAATGAGCATCAGGATCCTTAGAGGGGTAGCACCAGCTTTTAAAAGAGAGTTCCACATTTTTTTGATGGACCCATGTTATACCCCAAAAACTAAGAATCTCAGTCCAAACTTGCTGGGTGTAAGAGCAATTCAAAAACATATGGTCTCTATCTACAAGTCCATTTTTGCATAAAATACACCTATTAACCACATTTATACCTCTTTTTTGCAAATTGTCAAGGGTCAAAATTTTATTTTGAAGCAGAGTCCAAAAGAAGATATTAATTTTGGGAGTGAGCCCCTTAATCCAGACATGAGACCGAAAAGGTTGATTACCCTTTTCCTTTGAAGCGAAGATAGTAGAGACTTTAAATTGGCCACTAGGGTTAGCATGCCAAATAATCTCATCCTCAAGATAAGGATAAAGAGAGACATCATTGAGAGATAATTGGATGTTATTGAAGCCTTGATCAACATCTGTTAAATTCACCCAAGAATTATTATGCCAATAATGACTAACTAATATGCCATATCTCTGCTTGTATCGGTCAACTAAATCCTTGTCATGAAAATATCCAATCAAGGGATGATCGTTTAACTAGACATCATCCCAAAATTTCACCTTAAGCCCATTACCAATTTTCCAGGAACATCCTTTTCCTAGAGTTTTCTTGGTCCCCTCAAACAGCCCCCCATATGGAAGAAGGATGAATAACATCAGGAGAAGAGAAGAAATCAGGAAGGGATTTAGCATTGAAGAGGTACTTATGTTTCCATATGATACTCCACTCTTTGTTGTCATGGTAAACTCTCCAACCTAGTTTGGCTAAAAGAGCTTTGTTCATACTTCTGATTTTCCTGATTCCCAATCCCCCTTCACTGAGAGGTTTGCAAACATGATCCCAAGCAATTAAAGGCATTCTCCTTTTTTCCTTAGTACCAGTCCATATAAAATTTCTTTGAATTTTTTCAATAGACTCAACAAATTTAATAGGAATTCTAAAGAGACTTAAAGCATAAGTAGGTATGCTTTGAAGACAAGCTTTGAGAAGAGTTAACTTACCTGCCTAGCTTAAAAGATTTCCTTTCCATCCCATAAGTTTCTTGCTGAATTTGTTAATAAGATCTTCCTAGAAGGCATCAGGGACCTTCAGACCAAGAGGAAGACCCAAGTAAGAAGAGGGGACAGTTCCTATAGAACATCCAATGATTTTAGCAATTTTATTTTGTCTCTAGATAGTGGTGTTGATAAAGAACACATCACTTTTATTCCAGTTAACCAATTAACAAGAGGTAGAAGAATATAAGTTAATAGCTTGCTTCAAATTTATGGCTTCCTTGACTTCAGCCTTACCCATAAAGATGGTGTCATCAACAAATTGTCAATGAGAACAAATTAGAGGATGGGAAGAAGGTTGTAATCCCTTAAAGAAACCTCTATGGACCAAGTCCCCAATATATCTCCCCAAGCAATTAGCCATAATAACAAAAAGGATGGGGGATAAAGGATCACCTTGTCTCAATCCCTGAGATGGGATAAAAGAAATGAGATGAGCTTCCATTAACTAGAACAATAATATAGGAGGTAGAAATAAATTGATGAATAAGACCAAAAACCTTTTGGTCAAAGCCAAAAGCTAATATAATGTTTGAGAGAAGTGACCAATCAACTCTGTCATAGGCCTTTGTAATGTCAACTTTCATAATGAACCCCTGATTGTTAGAACAAGATAAGGAGTGAATATTCTCATGAGCAGAGATAATAGAGTTAAAGATTTGTCTACCTAGGATGAAGCCATTTTGTTGATCAATAAATAATCAAAGGAATCACTTGGATAAGTCTAAAATTAAGAACTTTGGAAATAATTTTATAAAAAGAATTACAAAGGCTGATCGGTCTAAACTGATCAGGAGAATTAGCACCAATTTTCTTAGGAATCAAGCACAGAAAGGTGGAGTTGACTTCCTTAAGCATCTGTTTAGCTCCATAGAATTCCTTCACAGCATCACATACATCTTTAACAACAAATTTCCAAAGTTTTTGGAAGAAAAACATGGGGAATCCATCAGGACTAGGAGCTTTATCTCCTCTCAGAGAATAAATAGCTTTGAAAATTTCATCATACTTAGGAATTGATCTTAACATTTTATTCTATTCCTTTGAAACCAGAGGAGGAATCACTCTAAGGATTTTAGCCTGACTATCCAAATTGATATTAGGATCAGCCTTCATTAGAGAAGAGAAAAAAGTCACCATTTCATCCATGATGGCCTTATCCTCTATAATCTTTAAGTCTCCCTTTTTTAGGTGTGATATGTGAATTTTGGCTCTATGCTTAAGAGTGGATAGATGGAAATTTTTTGTGTTTTTATCTCCCTCACTCAACCATAACAACCTTGATCTTTGTCTCCAGTAGATTTCTTCTTTAGTGATGATGTCATGATATTGAGCCAACTTTTCATTTTCTTTAATGAGGAGGTCAGGAGTATATCCTTCCTTCTAAATTTTTTCTTGTGTTTTTAGAATATCCTCCTTAATAGCATTTTTGTTCTCAAATATATTCCCAAAGATGTTCTTATTCCATATTTTAACTTCCCTTTTAACAATTTTGAGCTTAGAAGGAACTCTAAAGAGGGATGTGCCTTCGATATCAATACTCCACCATTCTTCCAATTTACTTTCAAATTGTGGGTGTTGCATCCACATCTTCTCAAATCTAAAAGAAAAATTCTTCTTAAGATTAATCTTTGCAGTAGTGAAAATGAGGGGGAAATGATCGGATCCTATTTTCTGGCAAGCTTCCAACTTGCAAATGAATTCTTTAGTTCAATCAGGAGAAATAAGAGCATGATCAAGCCTAGCCTGAATACATTATTTACCAACTCTCTTGTTACTCCAAGTAAACTGAATTCTATGGAGGTCCATATCCATTAATCCCTCTTTATTTATAAACTCTAGTAAATCCAATCTCCCTTCTAACTGGATAGCAGTACCTCCCATTTTCTCATGATCATAGAGAGGCACATTGAAGTCTCCCATTATAATCCATCATACAGAATAGTCCTTACTTTTAAAATTGGAAACAGACTCCCAGACCTTTTTCCTTAGGTTCTTAATGTTGGGAGCGTAAATATTCACAATATACCAACCCTCCTTCTAGTCAACACTAGTAATTTTGGCTATCATAAGATATTTACTAGCAATCATAATAGTTCCAGAATAATTCTTCTACTTCCATAACATTAGAGTTCCCCTGATGCACCTTCTGAACTAATGGCATTTATAGAATAATTTTTAAAATCTTTAATTTGTTTCGCTTTCTCTTTATTCATCTTAGTTTCTTGTAGCAAGAGAAAATCAGGCTTTTGTTCTCTAACAAAATTCCTAACAATATCCAGTTTATGAATACTATTCAACCCCCTAATATTCCAAGTAGTGATTTTCATATCTATTTTTTAAGGGTAAAATCCAGAATAGTTGCCTGCCTACCATCATCAATATTCTGCATACTTTCTAACTCTTTGGTTTTCTTAGTGGATCTTCTTCCAGGTTTGTCCAGGGAACCAACATCCGGTTTCACCTTAAAATGCTATTTAGCTCTTTTTCTAGATTTATTTGGAGTAGAAGCAAGAGGTTTCACCTTAGTTTGCTGATCTATTTTGCTACTTTTAGTTTCTACCCTCTTAGTATTGATCTTTTTTTCAGCCCTTTTTCTTTGGTTTAGTTTGTGCTTTGATTTTTCTCCATTATCTTTCACAACTTCTAGGGGAGGAAGCTCATCCAAATGAAAGTCATTATCAGCCTGAGATAACACCTGGATCTCCTTGGACCGAGAAAAAAGATCTCCCTCCTCTGATTTATTTCCAGCTTCAGCCAAGAATTCGCCTTCCTCTAGCACAATTTTGTCATCTACATCTCTCCATCAAGTTATCAAGACCAATTATCACATTTTTCAATAAATTTAGATGAGGTTTTAGCTTTTATATTTGGCTATAGATTGGATTTGGGTCCATTGGAAGGGCTGTTATTTTTCCTTATCTATTTTTGAGATCTACATAGTGGTGGGGTCAATTTTTCATTATGATGAACCATTTTCTTAGAATTTATATTTTTTTGCCTCATTTTTTAATCAACTCATGTTTTTTGGTTTTTTTAGAGGTGATAATTTTTAACTAGTAACTCATAATTAATTTATATTATTTTGAAAGTGCATTTTTTCATGTTCTTTATAGAAGTGATATCTATTTATTCTGATTTTGTCTCATATATGTACTTATTATATATATATATATATATATATATATATATATATATAAAATCTAAATCATACTAATTTACACATAGAGAATATGTTCCACCTTGTTTTTAGAGTGGATCACTTTTAAGTTCTTCATAAAGCTTCCATGTGGGTTTATTAGATGCAAATTTTGCTCTCATTATTATATAAAGTTTCATGTGAGGGGTTTCAATTTTAGCCTTGTATACCTTTATGTGAGTGTGTGTTTTATCACAGACAATTTTTGCATATATGTTTCTAAGTTATTCATGTGGCACACTGGACACTTTTGTCATTTTTTATGTTATTTTTTTCATAGCTACCACATTGACACCTTTTTGAGATATTGATAGTTGTGTGTTATTCAATCTCTAGTTAGCATTAGGGGGTTGGGGGTTAGGAGTGGAGGGGTGTCATTTTTTACTAAATTATGAATTATTAGGGTAATGATTACTTGGTCGTTCATTGAATATTTAAATGAGGATTAGACTTAGTATTGTGACATGATAGTTTTAGGTGGCCATTATTCTAACTTTTGGTATTTTCTCTGTTCCTCAAATTCTATTTTATTTCATTGAAGGGTTGATTATATTAAATAGTTATCTAATTTATTATATTCATTATTATTTTTCACTTTCATTTTACATGGGTGCCTGATTAAGAGATTAAAAAGTTCATCTCTTTTACCACAACACCTAAACTAACCTTAAGAGGGTTCATTGCTACATGAAGTTCACTTAGTGCCACAAAATTTGTCGATTTCATAACATTTAAAAAAAAATAATATTTAAGTGGCATAAAAGTGATAGATATTGTGTCTCAAATCTGGTGCTACTATTAGCACATTTTTATGTTACTCTGAAAAATGTAATTTACCCTTGTTCGATTTCCCTTTTTACATAATATTATTTCCATGGTATTATATTATGATTTTTCAATCTTTTCTATAAAATAATTTCCCAAATCCATTCCATGGGACCACATTTTTATTTTATTTGTGCTTTCCACGAAGTTCTAAAAATATCTAATTATAATATTATATAACTATAATTAATATAAATTTATACAAAAATCTATAATAACAATATTCAAGTACTAAACATAATAATTAATTAATTAATATGTTAAATTGTAAACAAAATTTATCTCAAATCATAGTACAAAATTATGGTATATCCTTTTACTATGGTATTATCAATCCACATTATGGATATAGTTTACTAAATATGTTGCGTAGTTCATTTATACTATGCTTAATTATGTAATTCATGTATTTAAAACACCATGTAATCAATTTATTTAAGTTATTTATATATAAATTTAACTATTTAATTAAGTTATAATGGTAAAATTAGTGTTTGGATGGTCTAGGAATTGTTTTATTGACGAAGTCAACAACTTGCAACCTTTGAAACTGAGGGTTTTATCAAAGATAATGAAACTATTAGTTTGGGTAGGTGGTGGTTCTATAAATTAAATTATTTTTAGTTAGATATTTTGGAATCACCTCAATGGTTTCATAGATGACATTCTACTTAAAGGGATAGTTTCTCAACTGAATAAAAGATAGGCAAAGGAACATTTAAAAATGTTCTCATATTTTAGTGATGGTTCTTTAAAGTATATGGTAGGTTTCAAGATGTAATGGCATACATTTGGTATTTTTTGAAGGTATATATCATCAAATAATGTAATGAGAGTCTTTTAATTTAGAACCATATTATAATTTTGAAGGTTGGATCTTTATTAATGTTGTCTCATTGTTCCTATTTTTGAGTGGTTGTTATAGTTACATTAGTTTGCTACGAAGTGTCTAAGAAGTGAAAATCATTCTTATTTAAAATATTTGGTTCGTGTAGTAGTGAAACATTTATCTATAAAGGCCATGCTTGGTATCAAATTCTACAATTTTTGAATTACATTAGTTGAAGGGGAATGCAATTTCCTCACTCACTATAGCTTTTGCCACACCAAGTTTATATAGGTCATACATTATGCTCATCTAATGATTTGGTTTATTTTATTCTTCCTTATTATGTACAATTTATTCTCAACACTTATTTCTCTTTATTTTAACATTAAAGGTATAATATAAACATCATACATCAATCATATGTTGAGCTAGGAGTGTAGGATCCATGTTGGTGAAGTTTAGTGTGGAATATCAACCTAGTTTGCTCATCAAGTTGATATCAAATCCCATGTTTTGTATGGTTTTGTGTACTTGTGACTAGGTTGTAATATGTTCCTATCACTATAGAAATCATTGTTTTTGGTCAAGGTATACTAGTTCCCTTTGAAGAAGAAATTTACAGAAAGAAGTGGAAGTAAGAGATTGGAAGTATGGTTTTTTCTAATGATTAATTTTCCCATATAATAGAAGATTGATTTCAAAAACTTGAATAATGAGTGTCTAGCATTTATATTTCAATAAGTAAGATTTATCAGTTGGAATCCATCATGGGGATTCTCATGATAAGCTTCGTGTTTCTATGGAGACAAGAAATAAAATAAGGAGGACACTCTCAAGCATGAGAATATGGAATAACAATCCTATTCCATATAAGCTCCATCTCCATTCAAGGCTAAGTTAAAGATACTTATTCAGTCATATGATAGAGATGTGAATGTTGAGAAACTTGACTAATGGTTATCTTAACTAGAGGTATATATCAGTTTGCATCATATTAATGAGAGGTAACATATATATTTGTAAACATTAAATTTAACTAATCATGCTTTAACTTAGTTTGAAAGTTATGTTCATACCTTGGTTTTAAAAATAATTATATGATTATTAAGTGAGATTGTTTTAATATGCTAATTAATAGGTAGTTTTATCTTATTTTTATGAGAGAGAGAGACCTATAAACAAGAAGGCATTTAAATCTCTCAAAGGTGAAGACATAAAGGTTTCAACTATGATATGGATGAGACATTGTGTTATACCTTAGTCTATATAGAGGTATGTTTGGGTATTACTAGTGATCAAAAGAGTGAAACATTCTAAGATTTTTCATATTAAAATCTAGTCATATAAAATAAAACTAGATTCTATTTTCTATGCTTGTTGACTAGAAAATTGATTAGAAAGGAGTTAGTAGATAAATTTGGGATATAAAGTTACACTCATCAAAACCCATATGATTTGGGTTGGGTGAAGAAATATGTATACATCAAGATGAAAAAAAATGTAAAATAAAGTTTTATATAAATGCACATTTCATTAAAGAAGTTATAGTTGATGTTGTGCCTCTGGATGTGTGTGGTGTAATGTTTGGCCATCCTCACTTGTATGTTTAAAGTGTTATTTTCATGAGAAATTACAATCAAAATTATTTGGTAAAGGATGAATAGAGATACATCATTTAAGCTTGGAAATATGATTTTAAAATATCTTTAGTACTTCATGTCAAGTTAATGTTTATTAGTGCAAGTGTCATGATCCCATCTTTGTTCATCTTGTCATGACTACTTAGATGATTAATTTAGCATGGGTATAGCTGATTGATAAAATCCTTTACATAACTAGACTACATTATTATCTTGATGAGGTGATATTGGGCTTCATGCTAATATAGAGTGTGTGTATATATGTTACACTTCTTTGTGTAGTTGGATTATACTATCAAACCCTAATGCTATGATATATGATTTCAAGTTGATGCATTTACCCTATTTATAATTCTACATGTGATGATGTACGAGTCATTTGATGTATTTGATACATAATTTTAGTTCATTACTGATTTATCATTTTTATTGATCATTAGATCAGATAATATTGATGGACCCACTTGGTGGTTGCAGGTACTAGCCATGAGCTACACTGGATGATGGTGTCAGATTTTGGGGGAGCAAGAGTGGTTCTGAGCAGTTAAATAAATTCTAACAGGTGACTAGGTAGTCTTGATTTGTGTCATGTTTTAGTCTATTGTGTTATGTGTGTGTTCATGACTCACACTTGGTCTATTTGTTATGTTAATTCAATCAGTTGATAGTTCTTTACTTGATTGTTTCATTTCAGTGCATGTGCTTTTATGTCTTACATGGGTTATGGATTATCCTAGTCATCTCATTTTCCACTCTTAGTAATCTCAATCTCCATGCCTTTTAGGTAGTTTCAATTGAATCGATTGGTCATCTAAGGTCAAGTGTATGACATTATCTATTTCTCACTCTCTTTGAATGATAGTTTCTGTAAAGTATCTGTGTATGCTTATACATGGTTAATACATATAATTATATATATAAATATGGATATCTGTTATATATATACATATATGAATGTGTATATAACACATAAAAATATATTTGTATACTTAATATGTACACATAATTAATTACACACACACACGCATGCACACATGCACGTGCACGCATGCACATGCACACGCACACACACACACACATGAAGATAGTCAGTGGTTGTTATGTAATGTATGAAGGGGGAACTTTTATTATGAAGGATGGTGAATGGTAGGGAGTAGGAGGTTAGAAGAAAATGCCTTGGGAAGTAGAGTAGAGGGGTAATAACATACAACATAAGGTGGAAGAAAGGAAGGTAATAACCTAGAAGGAACAGGGAGTGGTTAGGTTTGGGGGAATGCAGGCAAGTGGCATGGGGAAGGATAAAGGGAAAATGGCATAGGAAGAAAAAAGAATAAAAAAGGAAAGGTATGCAAGGAGAAGAGCAAGGATGGAGAGGGAGTAAAGGAGATGTCTAGGTAGAGAAGACACGTAGAAGGTGTGAGAGAATTAGAAACATAGTGAAGGAGGTAAGGGGGTAGGAGAGAAGAAGGATGTATAGAGAGAAGATACACACACAATAGGAAAAGCAAGGAAAAAGAAAGCACAATGAATCAAAATGGAGGTGGAAAAGGGATATGGGAAGAGAACATAAAGGGAGATAAGGATAAAACATGAGGAAGGAGCTAGGCCTTTCCGGTAATGTTGTTTTGTTATCCTTCCTTTGCATCGAATGGGTGTGTTGACTTGACCACTAATTTGACTAGTTTCTCTTTGGTCTGAGCAACGAATAAGTTTTCCTTCTTCTTTATCATGCTGTAAATTACTACGATGTGGCCATGTTAGAATCAGCTATCAAGTTTTTATGTATCTCTTTGATATTGCATTCTTAGACCAAAATATGGATATTTATATGTATACATGTGGTGGCTAGATGGGTATGGGTTACAAACTCCTGTAGCTGTAAATTGATGGTTTTTAGATTTGTTAAAAGTCTATAATTTAAATCCAATAAATTAAAAGTTGTTGAGTTCTTTTTTAGTTATTTTTAAACTCCTTATACTAGAATGGATGACATACCTTGCTCCTCTATGAGAATATCAATTTTTATTACTTGGCTATGTATTCTAACTTTATTTTTATAAATGTCTTGAACCTAGAAAATTTTATGCCCTACTACTGTATTTAATTGGCTGAGTGGAAATGGAGCCTTTATCCCTAGCCTATGTGGAATGCCATAAACTTGGACAATATATGTTATATACTTTTGTACACTTAAATAAATAAATTTGACTTTACAAACCCCTATGCTCTGACCCCAATATGATCAAGTTATTGTACTTCATTATTTATGCTTTTTTTCCCTTATGCTTTATTGGTGATCGTTGTACCATATTTGGGTGGTAGATAAATGAAGAACCAAATTAATAAATTATTATTTGAGAAAGATAGAGGTTCTAATTATATTTCTAAATGAGTACTATCTTTTAGTCAATATAAAACCTTGATGTAGACTAAATTGTTTGCCTTGATAATTTTCCCCATAATCAAATTGACCTGGTATTTTATTTGAATTGGCTATATAAGTATTCAAAAATCATTTATTTTATCCATATGGTTATACATAATTCAATTATATGGAATTATATATATTTCTATTTTATTTAATGATTTAAGCTGATTGAAATAATTATATATGAAATGTTGGCTGGTTCTTCCCTTATCCCAAACTAAATAATCATGGTTCCCAAAATGATTAAATTCAGTTATAAAATTTATATATGTGGTTGGAATGGAGTCTCTTGGATATTGCTTTAATGATACATTCTACTTGACTTTATTATGTAATTTTGTTTGATTGGTGTATCATGGTATTATGGAAAAAGGACAAAGCCCTGTTAGTACCATTATCTTATAATAGGAGTTTCCAATTTTAATTAAACCATTTAAACGATTATTGTTCTATTCATCTATGGGTATATGATTATTATTTTTAGGGATTATATGAGGTCATGAGACTTCATGATAGTCCTTTAATCCCTTGTATTGGTTATTATTTTAAAATCAATTGATAGTTGCATGCTTGTGGATAACACTACAACCCATGGCCTATTTTGGATTGCTAGAGGAATTCCAAGATGTCAATCGATTATTTAGCTGAGCTACCTAATTTCTATGTTTATCTAAGTTACTTGATTTCTATGCTTGACTAAGTTTAATTATTGGTCTTTGACCTAATTATGTATAACTATAAGTTATGTGGTGCTTTCTGATCTATTTATGACTTTATGGAGTGTATCCTAGATGGAGACTATGCCTTGTGTTGTTTCTATGTTGTTGTAGTGTGATAACTACTAGTTTTGTACCCAACTTGCTCAGAACTTCATTCTTGACCCTATTAATGGAACCATCATCTAGCTGATGGTTGGAGGTGGTGAGGGCCATTTATGGAGGGCTCACAGGGATAGTTGGGAGGGCTTATCCTAATTGATCTCTACTACTCCATTCTTGGATGACATTGTGAGTAGGTATGATGTAAATTATAATGTTATTTACATGTTTTTTATCTCTTTAATAGCTTATATGTATGTTACTTTCATCTAGCATGTCTAGTGGTTGTTTTTATGACTACTTTCTTTGGATTTTAGATCAGTTACATTTGACACTTGGTATGCTAACCTAGTGCATGATTAGGAACCTTCAAAACTAATCAGTTTAGGCTCATGTTACTTATTATGATGTAATTCATTAGAGATTACATATAGCTTTAAATTCACTTTTGGATGTACTTGGATTTTATCTTGGTTATTAATAGGATATTTCTTCCTAATGTTATAGTGTTACACCATATTATTATTTTTGTTGATTATTTCTTATGATACTACATAGCCAATCATTCTTGTAACTATAACCTATAATTATTTTGATTCCATTATGGTAGTAGTGATTCATAATACTACTTTATATAACTTCATTATGTGCACTTGATGTGAATTGTCATGGTAATTTGAGCTTATACTTGGACTATGCTTGAAAGGATAGTTGATTTCTAGTTCTATCGCTACATGGTAAATTATTTGTATCTTCATTATGGGACATCTATGGCAATGATGTATTCACTTTCTAATGTAATGTCATTACTTTTTCATCCTTGTAAAACCTATATAAATTCTCTTGATTGAACCCTCATGGTATTATTGGTATAGGGATTGCTCAGGTAAATGGATTGATATATGTTGAGAGGTATCTAGATTATGTTATTGATATGAATAACATAAATTATTTGGTTTATTTAGGTGAAATTATTATGTTAATATAGACTTAATGTTTTTACTAAATTAAAATAAACCTTGGAATATGTCTTTATGTTGTGATCTTCTTGGACTAGTCATACAATCTAGTTTAGGTGGATAAGATCATCGGTGGATAATTCAAGAAGAGTTACTCAGGCATACACATAAGTTTAAGTGGTATAGAAGCCTACTTTTGTTAACAAGGTAAATTGAAGTAATGATTACCATAGATGTAATTTATTAGATCATGTACCTTGGTATTTAGGCATATTTTATATAGTGGCTTAGATCATGAGTAAGCTAGAAACTGATTAGAATGATTATTATGCGAGTTTGTACATGGTAGCATTGAAACAAAATGATAGTTTGAGAATAGAGAAGGCAAACCTAAATCTCTTGTATTTTTTAAGTAATCAATATATTATTTTGGTGCTTTCCCATGTTTATATGCATATATAAATCAACCTAATAAACATGGATACATGGATATAACTTTCATATGATGGATAAAAATATTAACTCTTCATAATGTTGGCTAGATATCCTCACTAAGTAGGCATGGCTATTGATATGAGTTGGTGTGTGTGTTTTGCTGGTATAAACCTTGAGATTTATATGCTTTAGCAACTTGGTTCATTTGGAATCATTACATGCTTGAATAACATATATTGGGAATAGGTGAATCATGTTACTCCTTTTATGATATTGTATGAAGTGTGTTAATTCATTAAAGAATTATTTAAGGAAAACAAGAGGTCAATGTGGTAAAAATTTAATCATGCACAACAAATTCTTGATCATAGGATTGGATAGAATGCTAATGTGAGTGTGTAAATTCATTAGGATAGTATGCCTCTCATATCTTAAACATTTGTTGATAAGATAATAAATGTTTGGGATTTTATACATACGTACACACATACACACACACATACATACATATAATCATACATACATACATACATACATACATACATACATGTGGGATGCCATGTATTTAAGGTATATTAATTTTTATTCCTTCATTGCTAGTTTATCATTTTGGCTACTGCTAGTTTAGAGTTGATTATATCGATTCAAATATTGGCCACCACCATATCACCACCGGTTAGAGGATGTAGTAAAACATGATTATGACTTCGTTCATGTAATTATATTGTGGCAAGCATGCTAATGAATTGATGGAGATCAATCTATGAGTTATGTGTTTTTTGTTGTATGTTCATGAGCCTTAGCTTAACCCATATGCACCCTTTTGATAGAAGGCTACTATATGTGCTTTGAATGCTGAATATTTTTCTTAATTTCCAATGGAGATAATATTCTCTTGGTTTCATGTCATGTCTTGTTTTGATCTCTGATGACTCAGAAGGTTAGTATTAATCTTTTTGATTGTGTGTACATGGGTACACTGAGTGTGTATTACTTGCTTTAGCAAGCGATGTTTGGGTCATTATGAATATATTGTTTACTCTGATATACAACTTAACTCTTTTTTGGGACTTGTTTCATATATTATTAAAGCAATGTTTCTACTTTAGGGAAATTTGGGGTTGTATAATTACTACATGGTGACCATGGATTTATCCCAATCAGGCAAAATTAAGAAATAATTCCAAAGACATTTAGCTTTAGGCTAAAAGTTAAGATGTATTATTTTGATTTCTATTATAATTTTTTGTGCATCACTCAAAAGGAATGATTCCAAGAAATATAGATTTTCTCCTATGTTAGTGGTTATCGCCCCTAGCCTTAGTTTTTGTTAGTATTAGGGCAAGTCTAACCTGACAACTATTGACTTGTAGGGTGGGTCAATAGGGGTTAGGTGATACAACATTCACTTTTAAAATTAGGGGAATGATGTCCACATATCTATGGTTGGCTTGTATGGATGAGCCTTCTTTAGATACTTGGAACATTATGATCTAGGGAAGATCGAGGCTTCAACTTAAATCTGGAAGGTATGATAAGGTGTGAAAAGGACTAAATTTCTTAAGTAATTTCTCAAAGTTTGAGCTTTCCACTCATGGAAAGGATTGCTTTGAATTGTTGATAACCTATGAACTTATATGGGTGTGTTAACCAGTATTAGTGCTATGGATGGTTTTTAGTGGAGTGGACACATCTCCACAGGGTAAGTTGTTTGCTGATGACAAGGCTACCTTACTTTTTTTTTGTTTATAACAAGTTGTTATACTTAAAATTTTATGTCATGACTATGCAGTAATGGCTATTGTCAACAACCATAGATTTTGGCTTGGCTTGGGTATCACTGTAGGTGATTGGAGGTAATGATATCAAAATTTTATTGTAATGGCAATGCCTAGGAGGCATTGATTCATCCAATGTATTAGAGTTATAAATAAACCTAGAAGGTTTTATTATCTAATTTATTGCCTAGTTAGCTGAGTTATAATAGTTATGCATCCTTAAAAATGGGTAAATTTATGTAGAGTTGAAAACTTATGAATTCATTTAAGATAGGCTTGGTTTTGTTAGCCTCTATTAGATTAATTAGATGAATCAAGTGGCTTTGTAACTCTAGGAAGGGGTGAATCTAACTAGTTTTGGCATGTTTATTTTAATTATAGATTGGTTTCATGTCTATGACATATGTTTTAATTATGAATATGCTTAATTTCATGTGTATGTTGATTGATCCTAGATGGGTTATGCACCCATGAGGATGTTTATTCAGACTCAACTTATTTATGACACTTATGAGGATGTCTATTGAGACATTCGATATGTCCTGCATCCATGAGGATGTTTATTTCAAGTTCTGATTAAACTTGAAAACTGTGAGGAATTGTTATTCCCACAATAGAGATATGGTACTATCCTTGAGCCTTGGCTAAGATCACCCTTCCCAATTATATGTTGTGTTAACACAAGCATCACCATTTTAATTTTGACATGATTGGATCGAGTCAATCAATTGAATCATGATATAAGCTTGTTGTTGGAATTTAAAGACAATGCCTAGATGTCCATCAATTGCTTGCATGAGCAAGCCATTCAATAAGGCTATGGTATGTTATCTTGGGAGGACCAAGGGTATGGCTCAAGCTTAGAGGGCTTGATGGCATCAATATGATTGACTTACATGATCAAGTTAAGTGTTTTAGGATTTGATTATGTGATACCTTTGATGAGTATTGGATGTTCTTTGCATAGCAACTACACGTCAAGTTGACTGATGTAGATTTATGAACCCTTATGCTTCACATGCATATGTGTTTGACTACTATGGTCTGAAAAATACCTTGGTATAGTTACCTATAATTGAATATGTAATTCTCTTACATTGTTTCTTCATCCATGTACATTGTTCTATGTTATGGTATAAACTTGGAAGATGTACAAGTGTTTAACCACATGAAATGTTTGAACTTTTGTTCTATATAGTTGGTTGTCCAGATGTCCTTGTTATGTCAT
>JARHVA010001268.1:1292500-1305000 GCA_037957365.1 Torreya grandis
ATTTAAGCTGATTGGAATAATTATATATGAAATATTGGTTGGTTCTTCTATTGTCCCAAATCAAATAAACATGGTTCCCTAAATGATTAAATCTGATTATAAAATTTATATATGTGGTTGGTATGGAGTCTCCTGGATACTGATTTATTTATAAATTTTACTTGAATTTATTATGGATTTTTTTGATTGGTGTATCATGGTATTATGGAGAAAGGGGCAAAGATGTGTTAGTGCCATTATCTTATAATGGGGGTTTCTAATTTTAATTTAACCATTTAAATAATTGTTCTATTTATCTGTAGGGATCCAATTATTATTTTTAGGGATCATATGAGGTTGTGAAGCCTTGTAATGATCCCTCAAATCCCTTGTATTGGTTATTATCTTAAAATTTATTGATATTTGCGTGTTTGTGGGGAACACTATGACCCTTATGGCCTGTTTTGGATAGCTAGAGGAATTCTAGGATGTCAACCAATTATTTGGTTGAGTTTATTGATTTATATTTTTTATTAAGTTGCTTGATTTATATGCTTGGCAAAGTTTACTTATTGGTCCTTGACTTGGTTGTGTATAACTATAAGTTATGTGGTGCTTTCTGATCTTTTTATGACTATATAGAGTGTATCCTAGACGGAGACTATACATTGTGTTGTTTCTATGTTGTCATGGTGTGATGACTACTGGTTTTGTACCCAAATTGTTTAGAAATTTCTCATTGAATCTATTACTAGAACCATCATCTAGATAATGATTAGGGGTGGTGAGGGCCACCTATGTGGGGCTCATAGGGCTAGTTGGGAGGGCTTGTCCTGATTGATCTCTATTACTCCATTTTTAGATGACTTCATGATTAGGTATGATGTATTTTATAATGTTATTTACATGTGGTTTATCTCTTTAATATCTTAGATGTATGTTACTTTCATCTAACATGTATAGTGGTTGTAGTTATGACTACTTTCTTTAGATTTTAGACCAGTTACATTTGACTCTTGACATGCTAACCTAGTACATGATTAGGAACTTTCAAAACTAAATAGTTTAGGCTCATATTGTTGTTTATGATGTAATTCATTGGAGCTTAAATATAGCTCTAAATTCACTTTTGGATTTACTTGGATTTATCTTGGTTATTAATAGGATATTCCTTCCTAATGTTGTAGTGTTACACTAGATTGCTATTATTATTGATTCTTTCTTATGATACTACATAGCCAATCATTCTTGTAACTATAACCTATAATTGGTTTGATTACCTTAGGGTATCAATGATTCATAATGCCATTTTATATAACTTCAATATGTGCACTTGATGTGAACTATCATGGTAATTTGAGCTTATACTTGGACTATGCTTGAAAGGATAGTTGATTTCTAGTTCTATCGCTACATGGTAAATTGTTTGTATCTTCATTATGGGAGATCTATGGCAATGATGTATGCACTTTATAATGTAATGTCATTACTTTTTCATCCTTTCAAAACGTATATAAATTCTCTTAATTGAACCCTCATGGTATTATTGGTATAGGGATTGCTTAGGTAAATGGATTGATATCTATTGAGAGTTGTCTAGATTATGTTGTTGATATGAATAAAACAAATTATTTAATTTATTCAAGTGATCTTATTATGTTAATATATACTTCATGTTATCACTAAATTAAAATAAACCTTTGGAATATGTATTTATGTTGTGAGCTTCTTGGACTAGTCATACAATATGGTTCAGGTGGATAAGATCATTGATGGATAATTTAAGAAGAGTTAATCAGGCATACACATAAATTTAAGTGATATAGAAGCCTACTTTTGTTAACAAGGTAAATTGGGGTAATGATTACCATCGATGTAATTCATTACATCATGTACCTTGTTATTTAGGCATATTTGATATATTGGCTTAGATCATGAGTAAGCTAAAAACTGATTAAAATGATGATTATATGAGTTTTTACATTATAATATTAGAACAAAATGATAGTTTAATAATGGAGAAATTAAACCTAAACATCTTGTATTTTTTAAGTAATCAAGATGTTATTTTATGTTTTCCCATATTTATATTCCTATATAAATGAAGCAACTAAAAATGTATACGTGGATATCACTTTCATATGATGGATATAAATATTAACTCTACCTAATGTTATCTAGATATCCTCACTAAGTAGGCATGGTTATTGATATGATTTTGTGTGTGTGTTTAGCTATTGTAAACCTTGATATTTGTATACTTTGATAACTTATTCATTTAAAATCATTGCATGCTTGAGTGAGATATATTGGCCATTGGTAAAGTATGTTACTCCTTCTATGATATTGTATGAAGTGTGTTGATTCATTAAATAATTCATTAAGTAAAATAAGAGGTCAATGTGGTAAATTTTTTATCATGCATAACAAATTCTTGATCATAGGATTGACTGAAATGCTAATGTGAATGTGTAAATTCATTAAGTTAGTATGACTCTCCTATCTTAAACGTTTATTGATAAGATAATCTTAAACATTTATTGATAAGATAGTTAGTGTTTGGGACTTTACACACACACACACACACACACACACACACACACACACACACACACACACACACACACACACACACACACACACACACACACACACACACACACACACACACACACACACACACACACACACACACACACACACACACACACACACACACACACACACAAATAAACACGCGCATGCGCGCGCATGGCGTACCATGTATTTAAGGTGTATTAATTCCTCTTCCTTCATTGTTAGTCTATCATTTTGGATACTGCTAATTTGGAGTTGATTATATTGATTTAAGGATTGGTCACCACCATATCAATTTTGGTTTGAGGATATAATAAAGTATGATTATGACTTTTTCCATGTACTTGGACCATGGCAAGCATGCTTATGAATTGATGGAGATTAATCTATGAGTTATGTGCTTCCTATTGTATGGACATGAACCTTACGTTAACTTCTATGTACTCTTCTAATAGTGGGTTTTCATATGTGCTTTGAATGTTGGATATTTTACATTGTTGTGAATGGAGACAATGTTCTCTTGGTTCATGTCATGTCTTGTTATGATATTTGATGACTCAAAAGGTTAAGATTAACCTTTCTAATTGTACATACATGGTTACATTGAGTGTGAATCACTTCTTTCAAAAAATGAGGTTTGGGTCCATTATAAATCCATTGTGTACTCTGTTATACAAATTCAAAAAAAATTTGGGGTTGTTTCAACAAGTGGGAAGTTTGATATTATTATTTTGAGATTCATAGAAGATAAACAAGTGGTTGCACCTAAAACTTATTAAATTATGTTTACTAAAAAAGATAATAAGTGTATGGGAGAGTTGGTGCAGTATTTGAAGGAAGTTTTTCATGATGCCATGGGGTTTCGAACATTGATTCCTATTGAACATGAAATTCAATTTCTATGAGAAAATTTGCTTCTAAATATTAAGTTATGTAGGTAGTCCTTGATGGATTATAATGAGGTAAAATAAAAATTAAAGTCATTAATTAATCAAGGTGTAATCCATATTCATACTTATCCATGTGGTTATCCTATTATTTTTTAACCTAAGAAAGATGGGTCATGGAGAGTTTGTATTTATTATAGAACACTTAAAAAAATAACCATCAAGAAGAGGTACCCTTTTCCATGTATTGATTATCTTATAGAATAGACACTCCTATAATGAATCATGTGTCAAATGAAACCATTGTACTTGTCAGTTCACCACATCAAAATAATGATATACTTTGTTTGAAAGATCCTAAACCTATTATTTAATCTATTAAAGTTGTTTCTTCTAATCATAAATGTGATAGTTGCCCTTCATCCCTACCTATGGTAATTAATGTCATGAAAAATATAAAGCTTGAGGTAGATGGTGAATTAGGTGCTATAACACAAATTGATATGCATTCTAAACACAAAGAGTACATTGGGTATAATACTAGGCAACACATCCCATTCATAAATTTGATCACATTTGATGAAGAAAGCAAAAAATAATGGTGTATAATTTATAATTTGTAGTTTCTTACATACACTTAAATTTAAACTATGGTTTTGGTGATCTTTAGTTCTAATTTTGAGATTTCATACTTATAAAAAACTAATGGTGTCATGAACTTTGTTTTTGTTAATTTTCAATTTCATATTTTTAGTTTGAATCTACAGTATGTAGTATTTGAAACGTTTGTTATGAAAATCTTAAAGTTATTACTAGTTATATATTTTCAATACAAAGATATCATTGATATTTTCATTCTTTAGTTATGATATTCATTTTTTATTAGTTGAATCAATAAAATGCAATGGATTTAGTAGCAAAGATTAAAATAAATTTCAAATTATTGATTACTTAGAGTTAATCTATGTGTTAGTTTTTTATTATATGAAAACATATTTTGTGATTTACAAGACATACATTAGTGTTAAGTGCGTCCCTACCCATGAGATATATTATGTTAATGGTCTTATTAAAATGTTCTCAAGTATTTATTTTATTACACTTCATAAATTAAAGTTAAAGTGACCATTTAAAGCCTAAAAGTTATAAAGAAAATTAAATTTTAATAAAGTATAACCAAATTTATTTTGTGTTAGTTAAAAGTTACTTATAACTTAAAATGTAACTAAAATCTAAGTGAAGGTTATAAAATCAATTGAAGTAGAGCATATGAAGTAAGGAATTCACATAGGTATATAAACTTTACTTTTGCATTTCATACTATTATTTTTATTTTATCTAAAGTCTCTAAGATGGAGAAGTAATTAAAAGAGGACCAAACAACAAATTATTTTATAGTGAAAGTGTTCAACTTGGTATAGTTAGGTATATCCATAATTAGTAATCATTTATGAATTCATTATTTGAAAATACCCAAGAAATTTATATTTAATGTCTGCATAATATTATAGTCATATGTGTTGATTATATATGTATTTCTCCTAAAAATAAATAGCACTTCATACATTATATGATAGATCAATTGAGTTATTATTAACATGCAACATATTCTTGTCTCACAATTATTCTTATAATTAGTTATGTAATATACCATGATTTCAATATAAATTATTTTTTTCCTTTACATGACTCGAGTCTTATTTATTCTATTTTTTTCTATACTTATATTTATAAGATTTTAAATTCCATTTGTTTTACTTTTTTTCTTATATTTAATTAGTTTTCATTTATTTTTCTTTGTTTAGTCTTTCTCTTCATTTTTTAGTTGTGGTATTCAATATCTTCCATTATTTTATTTGAGCTTAGTTGTGGTACATTATAAATTATATATTTTTCCTCAAATTTTCATTTTTTTAGTTTATTTTTGTTTCAATATTTTACTAACATATTTTTCTTTCCTTTCATTGTGTTTCTATTTTTAGTTTAGTTTTGTCAAAATGGAGATATAAGGGATAATTGTTTGATAAGGAAATAGATACACTGAAATATCTAAGATAATCAAAGTGTTTGATCCTCAAAAGGATAACTTATGCCATAGGTTGTTCTATATGAGATATGATTGATTACATTTATAAAATTCGTGTGTGTGTGTAGAATTATTTGATGAGACATGTTGATGGTAGTTTAATTGAAACTATTTCTTGTGATACTTTTTTTATATGAAAAATTTGAGTTGACATTGATTAAGAGATATATCCTTATTTTTTAATTAGTTTTTCAAATAAAAATATTTATTCTTAAAATAACTGTTTCAATTCCCACAATTGGTCAAGTCTTTAAAAATTCATAAAACTTGATGCTTGATACTAAAATAGCCCCTTTTTATACCTTAAAACTAAATATTTAGTTACAAAAAGTTACAATTATATTGGTACAATTCCAATTTAACCTTTGCAATAGGAAAGTGAGTAGATTAGTTGACATGACAATTTTAACTGTTAACAAATTTTGTGACTCTATTTGGGATCATCTTAATTCAATATTCCATTTAAGTACTAATTACCATTCATTCACTATATATCTTCTCAATGACTAGTGTTATCCCTCCTCCTATTGTCAAAACCAATATATATTAGATCAAATAATAAGGTGATCTAACTTCAAACATTATTCATTTTAGTTGGTGTAACCACTGTGAAAATCACCAACATATTATTAGAGCCATTAATTTTAAAGAAATAATGTTTTTAAATAGAAAGTATATTTTTAATTAGGTTTCAAATTAAAAATTATATATTATAACATAATATACCTCTTACATATGAGGGATAATAAATTTTATGAACCTCAACCCTCAACCAACAATCAATTTTCTTTATGATAAATTAGTAAACTATTATTAGATAAATTTGGTTAAATTGTAGATTCAACTAGAAATCAAACTAGTGATGTCATTCATGGTTTGATATAAGACATAAGAATATGAACTTATTGATAATGAAAATTATTATGATATTGAGGATGTACAATATCTTAATACCTTGATGTGAGATATCCCAATTGATGTTCGAAACCACCCTGAAAAAATGCCCTTTCTTGAAAGAAGTAAATGTACATAAATTTTAAAAATATTCAAGAGAAAATTGGGAAGATCATTTTGATTCTTTCAAAATAATTTTTTCCACTATTGGAATCACTAAAAAAAGGTATCACTCCATCTATTTTTTGAAACTTTAGAAGATAAAGCCTTTCAATATTTTTTCACTCTACCTTCTAAGTTCATTACAGAGTGAAAATACATTGAGGTTGTCTTGAATTATGTTTTGGAATACTGAATTGATATGTATGTCTACTTAATGAAAATTTTAACAACTCTTTATGTCCTGGTGACATGATTTACCATTTCATAACCAAATTTATTAGACTTCAAAAAATATTTCACCAAATGTAAGGCCTCCTATGAAATTAGAAAGGTTGTATTATTGTAGTGCATTATATATTAAATAAATAAATGCCTTTGAAGATAAAGATATTAAATAATATGATGCCACCATTAACCTTTGTATTTAATATGAAAATAATCTTAAAAAAATAATTTTGAAGATAGAGATTATACATGTCTAAACTCTGATAATGCATAAAATTTAAAAGTAGTTCACAATCTTGGTAATGAGATGGTAATTGTTTAATGGTAGGTAAATAATAAAATTTCATCAATAGGTAAAATGTTGAACACATCAAATGGTAAATTTGAAGTTAAAATGCATTAATGTTTTATTTGTAAAGTTGATCATGATAATATAAACTAGCATTTCAAAATTTTAAGAAATTAATCAAATGGTAAGCTATCACTTCTATCAACTGAGCTGACAATATAAACATGTTTAGTTTTTATGAACCTTTGGGTTAAGTTAAAAATGTTAATTTTTATGTTTTTCAAACTAGGGAAAATATTATAATATTATTCCTAATGATAATACCAAGACAACAAAATCTATCGATTATCAGTCATCCTTCTCAAAACTTTTATCCTTTGATAAAGGTAAAATTGTGGTCCAAAATAGTATTATTATAGATAACGATATATATCATTGAGAAAGAAAAAATAAGCTACCTACTAGGTCTAAAAATAATCAATATCAATCATCTTATATTCCCATAAATTATTTAAAAAATAATACTAATAATGGTCCTTATAATATTGTAAACAATTTATCCAAGACAAAGGATGGTGTTTATTTACTACAGGAATCTAGCCCTCTTATCCAACTAGATAACACCAATGTAGTTTCAAAAAACATTGATCCAAAAAATGTTATAAAATTATAAGAAGAAAAACTTGAAGAATAACAGAATAACCTTGACATATAATTTCCTAATATAATGACCCACCCTCTAACTATATCCCACCATTTTATGTGTCTATGAATAATGTTTAATAAATAATACACAAATTTATTTTTGATCCAAGAGATTCAAATAATATAATGCCTAAGCTCATTGTTGATTAATTATGCATCCCATACAAAATAGATAATCATAATATTATTGGTTTTAATTCTCATCAAATCAGTATTCGAAGATGACAGAATTAGATGTAGTAGTAATGTTTAACTTTTCAATGTTCCATATAACTATTGTATGATTTTGGGAAGGGACTAGTCTAAAGTCACATGTAATTTTTTTGAAAAGGCATAAAATTGGTCCCTATTGGAAATGGGAAAGATTTTATGCATATAGAAGATTGGAATGGAGAAACTATTGAGCCTATCTAAAAAAATTGTTGCTTTTTTGAAACTGAAATCAGAACTTGTGGTATCCTTAATTTAGATGAACCAAATAAGAAACACATATGAAGAATCCCTAGAGAAACCATCTAGTCAGTATAATTTGATGATCATGTTCTCAATATAGTAATGGGGTAGGTTTTTTTTTCTCATTTCTCCAACTGGAAATATTTTAGTTATGATTATCATTTGTCCTTTAAAAATACAAATAATACATATAAATTTTAATCCTTATGTTTTGTTCTTGAGAAATCTATTGAATTAAATATTAAAAACATATATATATATATATATATATATTTCTAGTGATTCTAAATTTTTCTTAGGTATGTTCAAAATATTTACAAAATAAATGAATTGTGTGTTGCATAAAGTTTTGTCTCTTATGCAAAATTTTGGATCTTTTAATTTTATGAATATACATAGATAATTTAATGAGTGTAGATGAACTTGGTGTTTATCCTTGAAGTCCCAATCTTAAAGAATATAATTGAAGGATTATAACTAATTCCTTTCATATTTAAAAAATAAAAATAAATATAATTTTACATACTTTCTAATAAAAATGAAACAAGATGAAAATGGTCCAAGATTCACAACAGAAAATAATCTTTCTTGTCCACTTAAACCTTATGTTAAAGTATTAACTTGATGCACAAATACATGGGGAAAACATTTTAAATTTTTTATTAGCCTTTTTTGGTACATTTCAACTCTCATACCTCAATATGGGTCATGTCTTGACCTTATTCAATGACCTATTTTTTTTTAATGCTTTCTAGAATATATGGGCTTCATAACAATAACACATTCTAGTGCCATGTTGATATGCATGTAACTAGTGTGTGCCGATGTAGCTCATTTATGAATGTGACCCCCACCGAGTTGGACACAATAACCTAAGGCATGATGTGTAATGCACAAATGTCATATGAATTTTTTTTAATTGCTTTCCAATATTTCCTTTCATGTGGTTCCCATTAACGTTAGGATTCCCTCACATCGAATTCAATATATCAAATGATTAATTTATGTACAAGATGATCAAATATTCAAACACATTTCATTCAATATGACATACAATGCTAAAAAAATGTGGATTTATATGTTTATTCCAAATAAGAGACCAACATACATGGCCATTAATAGAGATTGTGATAGGATCCTTATCCACATAAGCTTCATTGAGATTATGTATAGGATAGATTACAATGTGGGGTTTTATGCATTTATTGGTGAAATTTAAAATTAAAATATGGACTGTTTGATACTATGAATTTTCAAAGAGGAAAGGGCTTCCCAAATAAGTGTGAAAGAAAAGGTAATATTTGACTAGAGAATTAGGATAAATTGCATTCCCACAAGGTTCATACAATTAAGCATGCCCTCATGTTAGAGTTGTCCCACATCTTCATTATGGTATAATATAACTCTCATACCCCAATATGCATGATGCCCTGACATTATTTATTGGCTTACTGATGTTTAACCCAATCTAGAATATATGGGATTTATAGAAACAACACATTCTAGTGCCATATTGACATGTACACAATTAGTGCATACCATTTGTTCTTAAAATATATGCATATGAAAATAAAGGGGCACATTTATTTTTTAGTGTAGGTTTTTATTTTTCCCTATTATTTAATTAGGGAAATTATATATTTGTGCATACATGGAGTTTTCATACATTCATGGGATAGGCTAGCTTATGTGGAGATGTGTGTCATAGGTGTCATAAGAATGTCATAAGTAACTCCTTTGATCGGCTATTCTGGGTATGGGAGTTACTTCTCTATTCTTAGCACCCTATCACCACATTTCATGGAGGAGTTACAGTCTATTCTTGGGGTGGTTTGACCACCTTTTGTGGAGGAGTTACTTACGTGCTCTCCTATATGTATTCTTCACTTTGGCCATCTTACGTTAATGGAATATTGGCTTTTCTCCAAATTGTCTATGCAATTGTCTCTTGTTTGATTTCATTTACTTTAGCATTTTGTGGTATTCACTTGCTTCATCCCGTGCAACCACGACTCATGCATCCTCGTTATTTGGAACTTAGCGAATCCTTCGATATGGTATCAGAGCAACCCTAGTAACTGGTTGTCTATAATGCTATTCCTATATCATCCATAGAGGTAGAGTATAGGGGAGCTGCTAATGTAGCTACTGAGGCTATTTGGATTTAGGGGATTCTTTTTGAGTTTGGCATTCCTATCAGGCAGCCCACCATCATTTATTGTGACAAATAGAGTACCATTCAAATTTGTAGGAATTCGGTTCAGCACCAGCAGACCAAGCACATAGAGATTCACATGCATTTCATTTGGGAGCTTATTCATAGTTGGGTCATTGACTTAATCTTTTGCCAATCTTTGGAGTAGGTTACAAACATCTTCACCAAACCTTTCACCGAAAGCAAGTTCATTCATCTACGAGCTCTTCTTTGGGTGAGGTCTACATCTGCAACAACATCATCTTTAAGGGGGCCTTCTAGCCTTCTCATTTATTTATGTCTCTCTTTTTTGGGGGGGAAGTTTTTTCCTATGGGTTTTCTCCTTTTCTCTATCTTATGGGAGATTGCTTTTGTACATGGGTACCTCATCAGGCCTAGTTGTTGGGACCCATTTTATATTTCCATACTGCCCACCTAAGCTATGCTTATGGGGGGGGGGGTGTTAGTGTAGTTTTTTATTTTTCTCTATTATTTAATTAGGGAAATTATATATTTTGCATACATGGAGTTTTCCTACATTCATGGGATAGGCTAGATTATGTGGAGATGTGTGTCATAGATGTGTCATAAGTGTCATAAGAATGTCATAAGTAACTCCTTTGACCAGCTATTCTAGGTATGGGAGTTACTTCTCTATTCTTAGCACCCTGTCACCACCTTTCATGGAGGAGTTACAGTCTATTCTTGGGGTGCTTTGACCACCTTTTGTGGAGGAGTTACGTGCTCTCCTATATGTATTCTTCACTTTGGCCATCTTATGTTAATGGAATATTGGCTTTTCTCCAAATTGTCTATGCAATTGTCTCTTGTTTGATTTCATTTACTTTAACATTTTGTGGTATTCACTTGCTTCATCTCGTGCAACCATGACTCATGCATCCTCGTTATTTAGACCTTGGTGAATCCTTCGATATTATTCTTAAAATATGTGCCATGAAAATAAAGGGCCAACAATTATGATTGATTAGGTTGGAAGTATAGTAGTGGTGGTCTACGAGGAAAACATTTTAAATTTTTTGTTGGCATCTTTTGGTATATTACAGTTCTCATACCTCAATATGGGTTATGGCCTAAATTTATTTAATAATATATATATTTTTAACCCTTCCTAGAATTTATGGGATCATAGCAATAACACATTTTGGTGCTATGTTGACATACATGTAGTTAGTGTGTGTTGATGCAGCTTGTTTATGAATGTGACACCTATCGGGTTGGACATGTTAAATTAAGGCATGATGTGTAATACACAAATGTCGTACAATTTTTTTTTTATCACTTTATAAAATTTCATTTCACTTGGTTCCCATTAACATCAAGATTCCTTCACCTTAAATTTAATACATTGAGTGATTACTTTATGTACAAGACAATCAAATATTCAAATGTATTTAATTCAATATGACATACAATGCTAAAATAACATGGATTTAGATGTTTATTCCACACGAGATGCCAATATACATGGCCATTAATGGTGAATGTGATAGGATCCTTATCCACATAAGCTTCATCAAGATTACGTATAGGATAGATTACAATGTAGGTTTTTGTGCATTTATTGGTGAAATTTATGATTGAAATTTGGATTGTTGGATTTATAATTACATTCCCATGAAATTTATATATGTAAGCATGCCCTTGTGTCAGATTTTTCCTACATCTTATTTATGGTACACTACAGCTCTCATCCTCAATATGGGTGAAGCCCTAAACTTATTAATTGGCCTACAGATGTTTAACCCAATCTTGAATCTATGGGCTTCATAGAAATAACACATTCTATAGCCATGCCAGCATACACATAGTTAGTGCATACCATTGAAGCTTATTTATTATGGCCCCCACCATGAGGCACAATTTGTAATGTGCAAATGTTGTACAAATTTAGTTGATAAGGCAATGTACCATTAAAGATGAATGGGTCAAATTGCATTTCTATGAGGTTCATAAAGGTTAGAATGCCCTTATTTTAGATCCATCCTGTTTCATCCATAGTTTGTATTTTGGTGCTTTAGAACTCTATTA
>JARHVA010001268.1:1312500-1335000 GCA_037957365.1 Torreya grandis
TTCCAATTATGATGATATCCCCATATCTACCCTCACAAGTGTTCTAACATACATCAGTGAATCTTCCATCATACATATTGAGCATATAATAAATATTTATAACTTTTGAAATATCCATCACATCATAGAGGAGAACATTACAATTATGTTTTTGGATATCTCCTTCAAAGGAAATGCTCTTGACTAGTATGGAACATTAGCACTTAAATCAATCACCACATGGGATGAGTTGGGAGATGCATTGAGAAGAAGATTCAAGGATAAGAGTGACAACTTATCACTAATAGAGAAATTGACCACCATTAAGAGAGCACCTCAAGAATTCATTCAAGACTTCAACACAAAATTTCAAAAGATATAGGTTATAATTACAATCTTGGTAAGACCAATAACTCACCATGATTTCTTTTACTACCTTAAAGCAATTGATAGTGGCATTTCAATGATGATGGAATCTAGTGGCCATTAGTACATAAAATTATTTTATTTATGTTTGGAAGATTTCCCCAAGACCTCCCATGCCCCTATTTCCTAATTTTCAAACTCCTACACCTACTATTACTCATATTCCTACACCTAAACATAAACCTGCTACTCTTATTCAACCAAGCAAACCTAATGAAGAAGAAAGTATGAGAGATATGGAGCAAGAGATCCTAGGTTAAGATAGGATCATTCAAAAATAAAAATTTAAGCCTTTCGAAATCCACTATTAACCTAATCAATCTTATCCTAGTTATCAAGGCAATAGGCCACCTTTTTAAGGTTATACTCAAGGTTAAGGACCATTGGTCCAATCTAAGTCATATGGTGGTTACAATACCAATGCTCCTTCCACCTCAAGGACACTAGTGCCTACTCAAAAAAATCTTACCCAAGAGCATGACAATCAACCTTCATGCGAACAACCTCATGATCCAACTTCCTATGTTAATGAGTCCTTCAACCAAGCCTTCATGGCAAGTTTGGGAACTATGCTAGCTATGACTCAATATGAAGTACCAAATAGAGGAGTGACTAATGTTAAGGGTGCTTAAGTGGGGTCAACATTGGTCAATTGGAAGTAATATGACTCATGTGTAGTCAATTATCAAGGAAAATCAAGCATTGATGCAAGTTCTATAGATGCAAACGTAAGGAATTAGAGGAAAGAAATTGAAGAAGTTTAAGGGGCTACTAATTGTTCTCCAATTAATATTCAAACAAAAAAAATGATAGGTATGTCTAATGTCATTCCAAATACATAAGTAAGACAAAAAGATCAGAATGTTATAATTTTTTTCATACCTCAAAATTTTCAACATGTAGGCAACATGATTCCTACTAGTGGATAAGCAAAATTTAGTGGTACTTTCACTAAAATTTTAGAGTAGATGAAGATGTCTCATGTGAATTTTTCAATATGGGATACACTGGAAACACCTAGAAAAATAGACCTAATTTAAGAGGAGTTGTCCAAACTCATATTAACAACCAAGAAACCTAGCCAAAGAGAGGCATCCTTGATAAACACCATGAATCCAAGTGAAGGACAATCAATTAAAGTTGAAAAAGTAGACAAACCTCATTCATTCTATCTATCCATAATTATTGGAGATTCCTTGGTACATAATTATCTCATTGATAGTAGAGCTAGTACTTGTGTTATGCCCAAGCAAGTAGATGACAAACTAAACTTAAAGTATGAACCTCATACCAAAGGAGTGATAAAATTGGATGGTTCAACTACCAAGACCATTGGCATAATTAAAGGTTTACAAATCATTCTTCGTGTTTGTCCTACTTTGACCATTTCTTAAGATGTTATAGTGGTAGATGTGCCTCCTTATTTTTCACTTTGTTTTTCAAGAGAGTTCACCACTAAAATTAGAGTTTATATGAAATTAGATTGGTTCTACATGAGTTTTTAGACTAGGTATTATGTAAAAGTGATAATAAAATTAGATCTTCTTTCTAGTTTTCATGTAGAGCCCTATGTGCCTTATACTTCTAATATGCATTTCAATGTTGATGAGGAAGATGATCAACCTAGTGATCAAGAACCTTTGACACTTATTTATGGCATATCTAACTTGTATCTTAATGAGTGGGGAGATGATCAAGGTGGATTTATAGAAACTGGGCTTGGAACTTACATACTTCATGAGGATTATGATGGAGTCCTTAAGGTAGATCCTGATAACATTCTAGAGCAAGTTACATGGGGCAAATATCTTGTACACATGAGTGATGATGTTGAGCTCCCAACTATGAAAAATCATGATAGTCTTGGTGAATACTCAATTCTACCTGATAAATAAGATAATGCTCATGAAAAAAACCTCAAGAAAAAGTGGATGAAATGTGTCAACAATTCAATGCCATTATGCAAGAATTTGAGAAGTAGGCCTACAACTTTTAAAAAGGGGTACAAACTTGATGATAAGGTCAATAATATTTCCAATGAGCATAAATAAAATCTTGATGTATTTTCCAAACAAGGAATAGCTTTGAGAGACCAGGTAGTGTTTGGTGAAAAAGAAGACAACCTTGAAGTTTCCAAATAGTAGACACATATTGACTCAAGTGCATCTGAAGTTGAGAAAGCTTTGATGATCTCTAATGATCAGATTGAGGACTATAAAATGAGCATGTAAAATTTAAATAAATATTCCATCTCAAAAAATTTTCTTGAAGAGTTAGGAGTGTTCTTAATAATTCCAAATGACAAACTTTTTGCTAGTAGAAGATCTAATAATGGTAAGTCACTTGACTATCTCCACAAGCAAGTGTTCATTGATAAATATGCCTCATATGATGGAATATTTTCATAGAGTAGTAGTGATTCAAGGAGCGTTGTATTTGACCCTAGTTGAAGCAATGATGAGTGGTTCTTCAACTCAAGTGTCGTGAGGTATTGTACATATAAGGATAGGTGTGTGTTTTTGCTTATGTTGTGTGTGTTTTCCCTAAGTGTTCATGAGTGCACAATTATGTGTCTTATTTATTATCTTGTGTGTTTGTTTCGTATTTTTTTTGGGTGTGTTTTAGTGTCCTTTTAAAGGATTATCAATGTGAATAATAATGTATAGGTGACTACATTGCCCAAGGATAGGAGAAGGTAACTGGTCCTTTGCATTATATACATGCTACCCCTAGAAAATCACCAAAATATTGACCAAATTTAATCCCAAGTTAATTAAGTCAACCCCCTATATATTAAAACTTTATATAGGGTATTAATAATTCATATCAGGGTCATAAAGGTCATAACTATGTCAAGTGATGTTTATTGAAGTCATATAACATATTTTACCTTTAACATATGTGTCATTTATCTTAATATCCTCTTTATGCCATCTTTTTTGGTAATTTGGTGAATTATATGATTTAATAAAAAATAAATAAGGTTTTAAAGATGAAATATAACATAAAATAGGCTAGTGTGGTCAGAGAAACTATTTAGGAATTGATAAATTGCAGGTTCAACATTGAACGAAGGAGATCACTACAAAATAGGTAGTTAAAGGTAGTTGTAAAGACAAGGACAACCTATTTGGAACATGTGAGGATTCAATAGAGTCTCTTTAGATTCCCAAAATTTATTTTTAGGCTTGAGAAGCTTTAAAAAGTTCAAATTTGGCAAAACTTTGTCCATTTCTCTCATCATTCTCTTGGATAGGTCAAACAAGTTGACCAGTTTGCAATCAATATGGATAGGAGAAAAGGAGTTAGTTTGAATTAACTTGGTGGATGAAATTAATCCATTTTTAGTTACATTTCATTTTATTAGTTATAATATTGGTGATATTTTCTCTATGAACAATCTCTAATATTGTTAACATCTCAAAACTATCTGCACATCCCGAACAACTTAGTTTTCTTGCTTGTTGCATTGGTTTGATGCTTTCAAGTGAGGTTTGTGTTATTACATAGACATTTAATCATTTTAATGATGTTTATAACCTATTTTTATGTGTGAACATAAATATATAGGAATGATCATTATTTATTTTGAAATGAATACCATTGAGGTCTATGGAGTAGTATTTTGATTATTACAGGTGAAGGTGTGGAATGGGTTTTCCAAAACAAATTGAAATGAATTCCTTCATGGTGTAATGTGTTTTTAAGACGTCAGTCAATCATATAGGTATTTGGTTTGAAGTCATGATAGATCTATATCATCATTATCTACTTTAGGTAAAATGCATATTAAATATGTAATTTCACTACAAATTGAAGGTGTCAATCATCTTTGGGAGAGTCAAATTTCATGATATATGATAGGTACTTATAAGAAATGGGAAATGTAATAGATATAAAAATCAATCCTAGCTTAGAAAATATAGATCATACATACACTTCCAGTTGGGGATATATTATATAATCAGGGTCATGACCAAGATGGATTTGCTAGACCTAGACAAGGGATATATTACCATAATAATATCACTAAGGAGGGTTTCAAAGCCTCTAGTCAAGAAAAACTATGTAAAAACCCTAACTAGGTCTTATGTTTTCATATTCATTAAACTTATAACAAGTAAAGCAAAATTTAATCTAGGGCTCACCAAAGCTTGTGGCACAACATGTGGGTCAGTAAACATAAAAGTAAACATGCATAAAAAAATACTATTTAAGCTATGTATAGGTAAAACCCTAATTCATGGAGAGAGAAATATTATTCAAAATAAATTACTTATGTTACTTCTATCTACTAAAGAGAGGAGCAAAGTTATTAATACTTACCTAGAAGATGAACTTATCGAGACACAATCTCTCTCTTGGACAAAGGTGCTTTGAAAGAGGTTGTTGTGGTTTGTAAGGATCACTACGAAAGGCCAAAGCATTCATGACTTCTCCACAACACAAGATTCTTCTCCAAGTATAAACCCTAAGCTAATACTCCTAAAATATAATGGTGGAAGACCAAATTGTAAAGAAGTATAAATGAATAATATCTCTTTTTATTTCTTTAAGAATGGTGAAATGGATGTGTTCATATAGGTTTATATAACCTTAAACCCTTCTAAAAATTTTTGATGACAAGGTCGACCCGGTCAACCTAATATTAAAATTGATAAAAAAATTAACTAGATAATGAACTATGTCAGTAATGGCCGACTTAGTTCTTAGTAATCTTTGTAAATAAAAATACAAGGTCGATGTGGCTGGAATAATCATGTAAAATACCAAAAAGGGGTTTAAGATATATAAATCGATAATGAAGGTGGTAAATGATTAGAGGAGGGTGTAAAATAGGAGGCAAAGCTTAGGAAAATATTTTTAAGAGCTGGTTGGATTGATATCAATTGGAAAAAAGGGACAGTAATCTTGCAAAGCACTAATGGTCTTACCACCCCTTTCCCAATGCACCCCTTAGTGCATGCACTCAGAGATATTGAGACTTGACAACTTTTTGTAAGATAGAGAACATCAATAATTGATCAATTTTGAAAATATTAAGTGTATATAGTACCCACCATATGTAAGGCCTATAAAATTTTCAAGGTTTCCATCATCTCCAAGAAGAGAAATACGTTTCCAAAATAGTCAAACCTTTTGCTAAAGTCAAACTTAGATGAAGAAAAATAGAAGTAAAGATGACACAAAGGTATGAATATGGATGAAGCTTAGAGTTTTACAATTGTGAGAATATTCTTAAGGTAATAATAATATGACTAAGCCATGAAAATAGGTTAGAAGTTAGATATATAATCATCTCAAGACTTATAGTTAGTCAAGGCCACTCCAAGTAACACCTATAGGTTAGAATTGAGAAAAGTTATAAATGGGATAGTTTACCTTAATATCTCCAAAGGAAGGACTTTTCTCTACAAAGTGTCATTTGTTGGTGGAGGTATGTGAAGTCTGAGTAAGTCTTTTATTTCCATTATTGAATCCTAAACATAGTACTAACATGCCAAAACAAGAGGAGGGTGTTTAGTTGATAAGGATAATGGTTCAATGGACCTCTAACTCAGTTAGGTTTCTACTGAGGATAATAAATGAAAGCTATAGTGTATTGAGCCAAATAAACTTGGAATAATAGTGACCATATAGTATATTGATGGGAACATGATGTCAAGGCATGGGATGATCTTAACCAGGTATGAGATGATCCCTAATGACATCAAGAGAGAGTAAAGGTGTGGGACATAGGACTCAGGTATTAAAAAAGCACTTATTAAAATCCCATGTTCCTTAAGATGTACACCTATAAGTTGATCCATACTGTTGACTAGCCTAAGAAATAAAAGATGCTAGGTGATTGATGAGAATAGGGGTAAGATGGAGATAACAATGATAAATCACTATCATAATGATATTATCAAACTTTCATAAGATTCTTAGAGTCAAAGACATACAAGCAGATAATCATATGTAAAGTTTCTTAAACTCTGTTAAACATTGCATAGTCATTAGATCCAAATGCTAGTCTTTAGGGTTTATAGTGTTGAATGCTCTATGAGAGTGATCAATCTTATAATATTGGTAAATAACATAGTTATGAGTTTGAATATACCTCCATGGGATCAATCCTTCCATACCAACAGGGGAAGTACCCTCTATTTTGTCTCTAATAGAGGGCACTTCAAAAACAAGACAATCTACAGACCTCTAGTGCATGAATGATAAAAGGATGCAAGGAAGAGTATTAAGACACCATGGAAAGATGTGAATCGCTATTTTGTATATGAATAAAGTGTGAACATACACCTATAGTTATTGGAACCTTCATAGGTGCCTATATGCATAGAAAATATAGTTAGGCCTAGAAGTAGGCCTAAACTCTATAGGTGCCTAATGTCATCCATAAGGTCATATGATACCTTAAAAAAAATTTAAAAACCTTTTTAAGAGAGTATAGGATTGATAAAAATTACTGGTTTGCAGGGAATAACACACAGGTGTCAACTTGTCCTAAATCTATCTCAAGCCTACTTAGAACATAATCAATAAATTGAGAGGCCATTTTCTTATGCTCAAATCTGTATGGATAGTGTGAATGGTACCTCAGGGAGTTAGGAATAGTTAAGGGGGTTTCTTATCTTGTTCTTAGTACATTTTTTTTGAGTTTTGACATCTGGTTTTTGGGAATCATTAATAAAAAGTTAACCCTCCTAAAACCCTTGATTGAACCCAATGAAGAAGAAACAAATGGAGATGCATCTAAAAGTGGTCAAATGGACTGTAAAGTGATTTGGACATAATTATCACTCTCTCAGGATCCTCACCATCCACTTTTTATATACCATCACTTGTATAGACAAGTCAAATACTAAGTTTATTATAAGATTTGAGTTATTCTACAGGTGAAAAAGGGAATGAGAAGATAAAAATAATTTTGGGAGGTTTGTATAGACTTGATCCAACTTATAAAAGTCAATTATCACCATAGTTTTTCATGAAAACCTATTTGTTAGACCATTCATTTCAAGAAGCCTAAATAGACAGTGAGAAGGCAAAGTGACTGTCTAAGTGTGATAGTGAAAAGAGTGTCATTAAAAATTTTGTGGTCTATTTGATAGACCAAAGGATAAACAATCCTTAAAAATATGTCATAACACCTCTACAATGCATCTTCTTGAACTATTGTAGGATACCTAAGTGACAAATGTGAATATTTAAGCTTAGAGGGCTAGTAAGTGACTGTAGATAATGAATAATAAATCACAAGGGTGAGTCTACCAGTTGGAGAGGTGTATGTAGATGACATAAATTAAGATAATTTCAATCTTCTCATGTTATATGATATGGAAATGACTCCTATGGTAGTTTTAAATAGTCAAGTAGATGACTCATCATCAAGGCAGTTTTAAAACAAGAACATGAAGAGTCTCTACACTAATATGAGGAATATGTCATGATTCAGATGGAAAATTGTCAAAGAATACATTCATAGCCTAATATCCAATTTATTTTATTGCATTGAACTAGTTTTCAAAATTTTACACTTGGCCTTATGACCCTTGAGATTCACTTCTTCTCTCTCCTTTCTTATGCTCTATATATTCAAGCCTTTTTGGCTTTGTAATGGATCCATAATTGGTATGGAAAAGACCTCATAGTTTTGAAACCCTATTTGACTTTAAATAAAGTTTTATGAAGTTGATTCATTCTCTACAATATCTTTCCTAAGTGTGTTAATTGGTTTATGTGGTTGAAAAGTGATCAAGATGTTCTCCTTATTTCCATCATGCTCTTGCATATTTTGTGTGAGTGATATCTCTTCTAAAAGGTTTCATAAATTATATGTGTTTGTTAAGTTTATCATAAAGTGTGAGAGGGAATAGTAGTGTCTAGTATCAAAACTTTTTTTTTATCTACCTCTAAATATGCATAACAATTTGCCTCTATGAAAAATATTTATGCTATAAGGACATAAAGTTGAGGTCAGTTTTGGTAGTCTTCTTTATTAGTGTAGATTCAAGTATGTTTTGTGGAGTTATCTTTGGTGTATCACCTCATTATCATAGGTTTATTTTATGTCTCCTTATTCCATTTTCACTCCCAATAGTGATGCGACTAGTGTATTGTGGGAGTTGAAAGATAGATCGAAGGAGCTATCCCTTTCAATCTTAGAGATCTATCTCTTGTAGTAGCTTGTCTATGAGGAGATATAATTCCATGTTATCCTAAAATTGAGATAGTCTACTTGACTTATTTAGGGTGAAATTTTATGATACAATAGACATGAATTTATTGTATGGGTTATTTCAATATATTTAAATCCATTGCACAAATTAATGTCTTGAACAAACATCATCATGGTAGGAATAAAATGAAATAAAAGAAGTCATTATGGATGTGTTCTACATGCTTGATTTAAATTGTGTGTCTACAGATGAATATTTTAATACTTTTTAAAATTTTCCATTGGTTGACATAGTTCCTAACATGCACCCATTCTCATTTACTCATTGTATAATGCTCACATTCATTACTATCATACTATTCTCCATTGTCTTCCCCAACTCAATGTAATGTTAATGAAAAGGTTTGTTTATATATATGATATAATCTTCTCAAAAACAACAAAATTTATATATGTCTTTATATAAAATTTATTTGACTATTTACATGATGTATATATGCTGTCTAGATGATCTTTTTATTACTGTAACATTATGTACTTATTATATTCAGAGTGATATTTTTGCTTTATTATCATTATGGATCACCTAAAGTTTGGAGATTTAAAACTAGTTAAGATCTTGATGTGTTCTCCTTCTACATTTGAATAGATGGAAAAAAGGTGGGAAGAAATTATGAAGCTTGCACTACAAAAGCCAAGTGAGGGTCTAGTTGATTATAGCAGTATCATGTGGGATAATTTTCCTAATATCAATGATGAAGACTTGTGGGTTGCTTGGGTTGATGCTGATAGTGTTGAAGACTTTATCAAAGGATAATCAATAAGAAAAATTTTCCCCATAAATTTTTTCATTTCACGTCACAAGAGAAAGTCACTTGTTCTTGGAAAGCATAGCAAGACCAACACCACATGTGAATATGCAATGTAAGTCACCTCACATTATAGATTTATAATAAGTGTTTGTTAGGTTCTTTTGTTTTATTGATGTACATTTTTTTCCCAATTTGCATGAATATTCATTTATTCACCACAATCATGCAGATACTAGTGTTCATATGGGCCTGATTATTTTTGAGAAATTGATGCCATGATAAAAGACAATTTTTTAATGCCCAAGTCTAGAAAGGGTAGTTAGATGGGTTGAAGTCATATAAGGTGTAGTTGTCAATGTCATTTAAGCCCATGACATATGCTTGTTAAACTTGATCATGTGATGTTAACATAAAATCATGTAAATCACATAGACAATAAACATAATGATTTCCATGGCCAAAAATATGAATAGTTTAAGGGAAAGAAATATTTTTTTACTCCTTACATCAGCCCCAACTTAATGAATGGGTTCATAGGCTAATATTTTTGGGAAGGTCTGCTTATGTTATCCACCTTAAACATTAAGAGATGGTGCATGAAAAAATTGTATTATTTAATGGTGAAACATAGTGGGATGATTTCCTAAGCAAGGATGACATTTAAAAAAGAGAACAATTGATCAAAGAGGTAAAATATGTGTCCAGCCCTAATGTTACAAAAAGTGTTTGGGAGTGGGAACTTGAAATAAAAACAAGTGGTTTTTCTATCAAGGATACAATAGGGGAAAGATTCATGGAGAGGGGGAAGTCCCCTTTATTTTGGGCATCCAAGTCCCATAATAGTTGAAATGGTTATTAATATTTGGGAAGCTTAGTTTATTGGCCATGGGTGATGAATGCAATGAAGGTATGTTTCTAAGGTATGTAATATTATTTGATAATATATGGATTTCAAAGCATCCACTCCCATTTGAGTTATGTATTTTTTGTATAGTTCTAACTGTATACATTATTGGCATTTGATTCCAAACAAGAAGGTGTACCCATTACATGGGTCATTATGTCAAGGTCTTGTACTACCGATATAATCTAGTAGACGTAAATTATTATTCAAAGTATGTACTTAAAAGACATTGAGTGGATAATCAATGCCTTATGGTAGATGATGTTGATGCAGAGATAAGAGATATTAGGTGCACAATCATTATTCCTACACACATTATGGAGTTCATATTTGGATATTCATATACACCATCCTATATTTATACCATTTAATCTTACAAAAATATCATGTTATTGAAGGAGACATTCAACTTTGAGGTCTACTTATACAGTTGGCATGTTCATCATACATGATTGAAAAATTTGATAGCAAAGGTGAAAGATGATGATGTCAGATGTACAATGTTTGATGAGTTTGGGTACATAATGAATAGTTTTGCCAATAAATACATGGAAAAAAAGGAGTCCAAAAAGTTTTTATAAATGTATCACTCCTCTTAGGTTAATTTTGTTGAATATTAGGAGCAAAACTGAGTAAAAAGTGTTAGAATGTGGTCACGATGTTGTCATGCACTTCTATATGCTAGGCAAGAAATAAATGTAGCCATATAATCTTACCATTCCCATTTAACAAATAATTTCCTAAATATAATATGGATATATACACATCATAGGGTGGATTGGTTGGTTCACCAACTAACAATAGTTATTTACATATAGTATTGGTGGCTACAAGTATGCAAGGACACCAACTTCTATAGGAACTTAAAATTAGAGAGACTTGAAAATATTTCATGGCTAAATTTTTTGTAGATCCATTGAATTACATAATACTTAACCCCATACATCATGGGTATAAAGTAAAAAATATACGAGGTTGCATTAGCACATCTTTACTATAAGGCCATCTATGTCGATGTGCAATTGCCCATTTTCAATCAAAGTCTACACTTGAAAGCATGTGAACAAGTTAGACCTAATGATAAAGATGAAAAATTAGGTAATTGTAGAGGCTTATAGGCATGGTGTTAACAAGATCATCAATAACATTGATGCCAAGTACAATGTAAGTTTTCTTCCCTAGTCTAGTTTTTGCATTGACAAGTTTGAGATGACTGTCATTTCTATAATACATTTTCATTACCCAGGTCATAGACAATGGCTATCAAATTAAAAATGAGGGAGAATAAGGTATGAATTTAGGAGGTTTAAATTCCAAAATTCATGGTGTATCAACTATGGATATATAAAGATCAAATCATGTAGTAGAAGGTGTCACAACAAATTTGACACATGACATTGAAAATTAAGGGAGGCTGATAGTGTAAGACTTGTGACATTACAATAATTCAAGTGTAATAAAATATTTCAATAACAATAAAAATAAAATAGGATAAAAGAGAGATTATCTGAAAAAGGTATAAAATGAATGAAAGTATGTTTGGTTCTATATGTCTTTGTTAAAATTCATAAAGAGCTAGCCATGCGCAACATTCTATAATCTAAAAACATGATAGCCCCTAAAAATGCTTATAAAATACAATATATACACAAGGGACCCTAGTACCAAGATTAGAAATTTAAATATTCCAAATAAGAGGCCATGCCTTAACTAGAAACTCAACCAAAAATGCACATGACAAGGTCATAGTGAGATTGGGTGGGCAAGTCACCACTCAAAATAAGACAACTAATGCTTCCACTAAATTATTTGATCATGTCATAAAATATGCATATATTATAGCATATGTGAGCTTAATTGAGATTTGAAATAATATCAAATGACAAGTCTATGATGATGATATTAACAAGGAAATGAAGTGTGATAAGAGTGGAAATAATAGAGATAATGCATCTTGATTTCATCCCTTTGTAGGTTTTAATTATAGCACAATAAGAAATGCATGTATAATTAGCAAAATTATACTATTATTATATCTTGTGATGTAATTGTATTCATTTTATGCATCATAAATTATATTTCAAACCAATTGATCGATCAATATTTTATTACCTTCAATAAAGGAAAATTATATAACATATTTTCAAGGGGAATAATTCACTTAGACTGCCCACATGCAATAACATATTGCATAAATGTACTGTCTCTAAAAGGATGTCATGAAAGAGTTTTGTAGCTAACAATAATGCATCAAGTTATGCACACTCTCACACTTGAAATTAGGTCTATTCTCTATAAGTCTTATTTCAATGTTATATATTATTTTGGATTATTCACTTTTATATTGGTGTTACAAGACCAATGCATTCATTCTTAACTTACTAATTCCCTGATAACTTTACAATTCTCACCTTTATGTCTCAAGTCTTATAATTTTATTTATAAAATATTTATCCTTGATGTCTTATGAAATTCATAAGTCATATTTTGTTTTTTATATAAAATAAAAGAATAATTTTGGTCATGTATCCAACTTAATTTCCAATATGAACATTCTTTGAAATACAACAAGTAAAAACTATTCTCAATTTACATGCATGTTAAAAAAATTAGAGTTTACAACATAGTGGTAATTTAAATATATATACATTTCCATATATATTGTATCCTAAAAGCATATATATGAAAATGTAAAATTTGAAAAAATGCTTTACATTTTGCATATATATGTGTTTGGGTGCCATAAAATATAACATTTGGAAAAATGCTTTAAATTTTTCTTTCATTGATGTTTGTGTCACGTTTGAAACCTCCCACTTTGATTACAAGTGGTTCTTTTCTTCACTTCAAATATTAAAATATATTATAGGAGACATTAAATTTTTGAACAAAATAACTTGAACCTTGATTAGGATTGCTTGCAACTTATAATATAAGTTTTTTTTGAATGATCATAACCTCTTAAAAGTTTATCTTCAAAATAAAAATTTTAATCTCTTGTCTCAAATATTCATCTTGAATGCCAAATACTCAAACATAATACCCTCATTATATTTATTAGAATGACAATCCCATTCCTTACCATTCTAAATGATTGAATTGGAATATGACCATTGATGGATTGAAGGTTCCTTAGAAAAAGAATAGGACCTACGCAGCCTCAAGAGAAAGAGAGGTCAGAGAAAGCAATACAAAAGAAATCAATGAACTAGTTGAAGACCTATCTATCCCTAAATTTTTTATAAAATAGAATAAAAATATTTCAACATAATTATAATAATTTAGATAAAATGTAATCCACTTTTTGAATCTGAAATATTTAATGTCTTCTTACATCCTTCTTAGGAAATATACTTCATTCTGATATCAAAACTGATATAATGGGTCTTCAATAACTTACTCAATGCTAAATATTCCCTCAATATATAGACTATATCTTTCAGATTAAACTTCCCAAGACTTATATTCTCTCTCAAGATGATTTAAAATTTCACTTACTCCATTCTTGATATCTTACTAATATCCTTGTACTCATTTACAAGCTTGCCCCTTAGGTCTATAATTGCTCTATTTTAAACCCTGTTATTTGTAATCTATCTTTTAACAAGAATATCATGTATAAAAAAATCAAATATAAAATATCAATAAATTCATAAGTATTTTTTAAAATTTCTTATTTCAAACCTCTTATAAATTGTAATGTCCCAACCTCCAAATTCAACTATTTCAACAATTTTACCTTTGTAGGCTCATTAGGCCTAACTTTATTTATTGGATGATTTAAATTAGATTCCACTTTAAAATTTTTCACTTATTGAATTTTTTTATACCTATTAAAAACCTCATGAAATTATATTAAACCTTTATATAATCTCAACACATCACTATTCACCAATTTGATGAGGACTGTCCCCTGCTTAGTGCCATGTGTGGGTCTATTTATGCCTATTTGAAAGAAATAATTTTTTAAAAATATAAAATGGATTGGATTAATTAAATAAAGTGTCAAATCCTTATTTAAATAATTATACAGGTCTCCATAAAACATTTTAAACCAAACTGAAGTTAAACAATCAAATTTCCTTACCTTTTTATGTCTTCTCTAATGCATACCTACTGAATTTTTGACACAATCGACTCTTTATTTATATGAATAGTCTCTATCATAAAATTATAATTTATAAAAGTTTATAAACATCTCATTTAACCTTATCCAAAATATTTAATTTTTTTTGTTAGTACAAACATGAGTTATGACTCACTTTAGGTCATAAAACATAATTTAAGGTTACACAGAACTACAAGAACCTGAGAGTAATAAAAAGATTATTCATGTAGCTTAAATATTATTTTAATTATATAATAATTATAAAATAGTATAAAAACCTTATTAAACTTTGTACACCTTGATTTTTAACTCCTATAACTGTTTAGTCTTTCAACAAGAGGACTAAGTGTAATTGTAAGAGTATAGTCAAGGGTTTTTTTAAATATTTACCATTAATAAATCAAAATGATTATGAAGCCACCAAAAATTTCATCATGAACCTAATTAATAAATATAATATCATATAAATACCTTGATTAAAATCATAATTCTTCATTCTCACTCCCACATATACAAACTTAAAACTCTGTTATAGATAGGCTGCCAATAAAACTCCATTTAACATTCAAAAATCATATTAAAATCATGAATAAATTATGTAAACAAGATTAAAAAATGTATAAAATTACATTTTAATTCATATAATAATTATTTCAAACCAATTAACTTCCTTTATTGGTCTCTTACATAGTTTTATTTATAGAACACAAACCTAATGGCCTTTTTTTCTCCTACCCTACCTTCTTAACCTTGTTTTTCACCCTTATATATATCTCCTCTATATATATAAAATGAATCTTATTAATTTTTATTTACATTATCAAACTTATTATCCTAAATCATATAATCATGCAAAACATATAAGAACATTATGAATGTTCCCTTGAGCTCATGCTATACACAATCACCAAGATTCATTCTTTCATACTTTAGATATCTAATCTATATGTCTATCTTCTAATTTGATCTGATAAGGGAAAGATACAATAATGAACTAAGTGTGATTCAATAATCCATTCTATCTAATATGACTATAACTATATTAGTAGTTATTGAAGAATAATGCTTAAAATATTGATTGATATGAGTCTATATTTATAGTATAATCAGTTTAAGGTAATATAAAAAGTTTCTAGATTCATGCATGCCTTCTCAAGATAGTGTCTATATGGCACCTTACAATGAGTTTAAAGTTGTAAGACTACAACCATATTATACCGTAGTGACCTACCTTGCCTAAAACCTACTATAAAATGTAAAGTACAAGATTCTTCTTTAAACACAACCTTCCCCATTTCATGTATTCCTTGATCACTACTCTATTATTAGTAGCAAGGCCTGATTGACATTGACACAAATAAAAATTTAGTATAATATAATAGAAAATGTATTCAATACAATCACAATATTGTAGAGTATTTATTAAATAAGAGCTGTCATAGGAAGAATAATATGAATCTTCAATCCTAGTCTCTAGGTTAATATTTTAAACACTATTCATCTCTACATCTAGGTGTATACAACTAATGGCATCTTATAACCATATTTATTCTCAATATTTCAAGAGAATAATGGTGTGCTACAACCATTAAAATTTTCATTATTTTATAAGAAATAATGGTGTGCTATAGCCATATCTATTTTTAACATTTCAATAACATAATGGGGTGCTACAGTTATGAGGTTTAAAACATTATATAAATAAATAATGATAATATATAACCTTTAAAATATTTATTATTTTGATAAAATAATGGTGTTTGATAGCCAAGAGGTTTTCAACATTTACAAGAAAATAACAGTATCCTACCACCATACATATATTCATACTACATGTCCTTAAATAAAAGAACCAATAGTTACAAAGCTTGTTTATGAGGCTAGCCCGTGCATTTAACCATGCTCAACAAAAGGATTAATTTCATATTATCTACCTATACAAGGTAATTACATAGTAAACAAACCAAATCTTGATTCTAAGATATAAATAGTACAATCATTATCTCCATTATTGGATTATGAAATTGTTTGAAATAGTTTAAAGGAAAAGAGATTTTTGTTGTTATAGACACTAGGAGATTCTATGAAGTCTTCAATGAATTATTGAAAATTTGAAAAAAAAAATAACATTTTTCACCTATAATAAGGGAAAACATGGAATGATAGCTAAGCTAAAAAGTATGACTCAATGTTCATCATTCACCCCTATAATTATAAGGGGATTTAATAAAATGAATCTTCTATGCCACTGGAAGGAGATATTTTATCCATGAATCTAGAGGCTTATCGATGGAGTAAATAATGAAACCAATTTCCCTTAGTTTCTCTACATATACAATGTTAGGGCCATTAAAAATATATGCAGGTTTCTATAAATTATCATAGATCTTTTGGTAATCTAGATTTTTGAACTCATCCAAATTTTTTATAAGGCATACTCCATGATAATATTTTATATCTTCATAAGCATTTTGATCTATAATAATAGATCAAGGGTTCATTGGTTGAAAATGAGGAAGAGGATCCCAATAAACATTATTCATGGAGAGATCTCCTTGAGTATGGTCCTTTATTACTTGTGGTAAATAAATTCTAATATTAGAATTTGACAAAACAAGACTCTTACATACATAAATTTTAGGGTTATCACCATTATCTTAGTTTCACAATGCAAACCTAAAAATGGCAATCTTCTTTCCTAAAGTTGTATTGAACATTGAGGAAACAACATGGTTCATAAATCTTGTTTTATGATATTCATTCATCTTAATAACCTATTTCTAGTAGTTTGTTGCCTCCATAACTCCACTACACCCACATATGTAAACCAAGTTCAAAATATCTTTCTAAAAACATGATCCACCAAAACCAACACAAACATATAATAATCCCTGACCAATTATTGAATCTTTGCCAATGGCATAAATAACTTGTGTAACATCTATACCTATTACTTCACAAAGGGATTTGGTTTTTATTCAATAATAAAATTATATAGGCTAGAAATAAATTTACATTAAGTTTCAAAAGTTTTGCAAACCATAAATTTGTGGTAATAATCTTATCATCAAGAACCTAGTTTGCATAAACCACTTTCAAAGATTCGACTGCTTTCTACCCTTTAGAAGTCTTCCTATCTCCAATGAGGAAATGTTACATATTTGAAAGTTATTGAATTTCATTTCTTTGTATAATAAACTCTGGATTTAAAAGAATCTAGAACTTTATTCTCTTGCTGTAAGGATTTATGATCTAATTATTAATATAAACTTCAATTTAGCATCAAATTACATTCATTTCTAACTTAAATACCTTCCTAAGACTCATAATGACATTTAAAATAACATTATAAATTGTCTACCAAGATGCACCTACTTCAAATTTTGGCACACAATTTATAATAAACCTATTTTTTGCATATACTATAATCAGTGCATTCCATAATAGTATTTGTTGTTGTTCATTAGTCTACACTTGTCTAATGAGTTTTCATACTTGGAATTTATGTTTCTTTTTTATTGCATTTTATTTTAATTAAAATTTATGTTTGATTGAAACAAAAATACCCATAACATTTACTATGTAGATTACTATATGCAAAATAATTAACTATACTTTATGATTTTTTGGAAATTATAGCTAAACATTTTTTTAAATTATGTGGCAGGTTCATCCATATTACACATATGGAGAGAGTTTTGGAAGTAAGAGAATAATTATATAAAAACATTTGGAAAAAATCTCTATCCTAGAGGAGCTAACTTTAGAATGTGATGTAATAACCTAGAACTCATGTGTGATGGTTGTTGCCATAGATTGGAGGGGAATAAGATACACTATAAATTTCATCCAGCCTAATGGTTTTTGTTGGTGTAATGTTATTCTCCATTACAACATGGGATATATATCTTACCATATTACATTTACAAGTTATGAGTACTTGACATTGATAGAGAGGCACAATACTGATTTATTTATACAGTGGTCATATGAATGGCTAAAGCATGATGTGGTTTCACATGATGTTTGGAATACACTTGGTTCTATCCCACCATATTTAAGGTCATTATTGGAAAATTTATTTTCGATAGAGGTGTCAGACAATCTAGATGTGTATATACACCCAGATTAAGAATGGAATATGTTCATTTTAGCAAAGCTCCCATTTGGAGTATATTTTAAACTATACAACATTCAAAATAACCATTATGATGCATCCTAACTTTATCCATCCCATCAATACACAATGTTGTGGAAGAGGTAAAAAATCTACCAAAACACAAATTTTCCTCTCTTCTAATTGGGCCAAAGGATATCAAAAATTAAACTTTTGTTATTCTTCACATCTGCTCAAGATGATGAAAATGATGGCAAACACAATCCATCGAATGATAGTGTCAGTTCAAAAAGTGAATAGTACATTGTTAATGGTATAGGCTGATATTTATAGTATTCATAGTTTATAGTATAATATTATTGATAGCTCATAGTGTTTTAATCAGTTATGTTTGAACATGTGTAGTTTATGGCTATATAAAGTACATTCTAGTTTGTCTCTTGATTTTTTTATTCTGACTTGTATCAATGACATTCTACCTTCTGTTTTTCATGTAATCAAATTGAACTAATTTATGCCATTAAATTATATATTAATTCTTGAACAAAAGAGTATATTTTAATACCAATCTTGAAATACCAATAACTATCTTTGTCTTTTTTTGACTTAAATCCTATATTCTGCTCCTCCAACTCTGATTGGACTCTTTTAGGAAACATTATCTTTGTCAAGATTATAGTATAATATAATAGGTTTACATATTTGTTTTAGGTCTATTGTTTCATAAGAAGAGTAATTCCACTTTCATAATTTTTTGGGATGATCAATTCTCTATTTTCTTGTTCCAATAGTATTTTATGAGTGTTTAAATAATCAATAATAGACTAATACCCAGGTATGTGAGTGCACTATTTGGTCTTGAGAAGAATTTATTTATCTTGGTTTCAATCAATAACCCATTGAAAGACTTTGTCAAGTATTATATATTGTTTAATTTGATAAGAAACTAATAAGACTCCTTAAACTATTCCAATCTTCAAATTCAATTCATGCATTAATCTTCATGTGTTTTAAGTGACTATCTTGACTATGTACATTCAAAAAAATAGATTAGTAAGTGTTTGAATAATATAAATCATGATCCAAGTTTAAAATCACTTCAATAAGGGTGAAATCTTACTCATTCATTCATAAATAACTTAAATACACAAGGTCAAGTAAGTAAGTGCTAGAAAATAAACATTGATTTTTTACATTAAAATGTCAAGAAACAAGTGTTTCAAATGATTTTCATCCAAAGTCATAATCATACATTAAATAGAAGTCACATAATTCATTACACATAACTATTTATCATTGTTTCTCTATGAAATACCATAGCTATTGGGAGACATCCCATTAAGTTGCACAAAGAAGATCTCAAACACCACCTTCAAAATTTATAGTTGGTGCTCATATATGGAAACTATTTCTTTGTGATTTAATTGCATGGACCTCACATTCATTAACCTTACATCATAGAGTGCTTTCATGTAGGCATGGGAAAATTCTATATTGATAAACTCTATTTTAGCATCCATCTTCTCATCCCTCAATGTGAGAAGTGTACAATGCAACTTATTAAACTCTATCCTCTTCTCATCTAGTGCACTTTATAACTTCTTAAAATTTGTACTTGCACTATCAAGAAGCTCTAACAAAAAATAGTTTTCCCTATCAAGTGATTATTTTTTATAGCTGCTAGTGACAACTATAAACCAAGATGTTCTTATGCACCCATTACATTCTTGTATCTCATCTTTGAGAGAAGTTTTTCCATATCTTCAGTCAATTAGGAAATGACATTCTCATCTAGATTCAGGACTTTGTCTATAGAAATACATGTCGAATTCAATAATAACATTCACATTTTTAAATAGTGATAAATAAATAAAGCTAGTCATAAATGAGGGTCAATGAAATTAATGCTTTATTTGAGAATATGGAAAAACTAAGAACATCCAAATATTTTATATTATGAATAATTTCCTTACACAAAAAAATTTATAACTTAAATGAAAATAATAAATTATCCCATTATTGACAAATGATAAAAGTAAGCAAGTGAAATGAAAAGTAATGCATGTTACATAGACTAATGAAGAATTTATAAAATAATTAGACACCAAAAACCAAAAACCAATAGACAATATAATTATTATTTACTTGTGATATGTTCATTCTAGTGTATTAGACTATTACAATCCTTCTCATCCCTCCTCCCATACCTTGAACCAAAACCCATAGACATTGACATCTATTGTGTTAGTCGCCTAAACAAACAAACACATGATATGGGACAAAGGAAGGTAAAAGAGACAAGCCATGCATAAAATCCTATATTTCACTCTTTTCAACATGGTTACTTCTCAATAAACATAGAGAAATGAAAACAGGTGGAATTTATCACCAACATGTGAAACATTGAAAGGTGAATATGGTATACATGTGAACAAGATACATCACTTGTTAACAACATCAAATACCATACACATAAAAATTATTTCATGAGTACATGGGAAAAACATTACATCATTTAAACATGTACTATCATGAAGTACATTAATAAATGAAAATTTAACCACCAAACCATTACTTGAGTCATACACACATAAAAACATTGTATTCAGCATAAACCAGAAATGAAACACTTGTATTGAAATATCATATCCAAATAATATGTTTGACCATAGATAATACATGTCATACATATTATGCCAAAATGTATGTTTATAAATAATAATTTCCAAGGTAGTAGCTTCAATGAAATATCAATATTCATGCCCTGGCCATGAAGCCTCTTTAGGAGGAAAAACAAGTGGAAGTGGTCAACCACATGAATGTATGTATATGCATATGTCACCCTACCATGAAGCCACCTGCATTTGAAAATTTGTAGGTTAAAAATATAGATGAAAATAAATAATAAGACACAAACATGAATAATATACTTGTTAATTTGGTAAATAATAAGTGACGATCATACCTCCAATAAGTGGTTCATAATGCTTAGGAGTGCACCACTTTATCTCCAGTAAAAGCTTATATACAATAATAATATACAACACTATGAAGATATTTAATGATAAGGTTCAATAAAAGGTAGGGGGAAGAATGAAGAGTGCATATAATACATTGTTATCATAAGAAGTACAATATTAATTTGTGAGGCAACCTATTCAATGTACTTTCTTTTTTATGATCCCCTCGATAAACACTTCTACCATTCTGAAAAAGAATTTCCATCAAATGAATGTGATCATCATCAGTAGAATAGGAATGAGGGTCATCCTTCTAAATTACAAATGGTGATTGTAGAATAAATATCAATATCAATATTGAGTAAGCTAAATTGAACTTAACTTTAACTTTGTGAAAAATAATCAACATAATACGTCTAACACGAGGTCCACTATTGCATGCACCTTTTTATTGTTCTACCAATTCTCTTTCTCACTCCATTTATTGACAATATTCTCTTCACTTAATTCATGATTCCCTTCTCCATGCCAAGTTTTCAATTGAATCATATGCAATTATCTCATCATTGATAGCCTTCAAAGCTATCTCATTGAGATAAAATAAGATAGCAAAATTATCCCTAACTAGACTTGATCTATATAGCTTGTTTCTCTTGATAATGTTCTATTTTTTTGATAGTTAGTTTATTAGCCTCCTTTTCATTTATCTTTTTGTGACTGCTTTTCCCTCTAGCTTCCATTTCCCACTTTCAGCATGCCCTGGGGGCCTCCTTGGAATGCGATGATGATAATGAATCTTATGATAATGAGTGTTAATTCTATCTCATGACCAAAATTGATGGCTACTATAAATATTTAATGTGCCACATGGCCTCAATAAGCAAAGGCACATTCCATCTCATAATACCCAAATACATGATACTATACTCACCTATATAATATCATTCAACAATGAAAGCATGTGAGGTTAAAAGCATAAACAAATAAGCAAAAGATAACATCATCAAAGACAATAAAA
>JARHVA010001268.1:1340000-1352500 GCA_037957365.1 Torreya grandis
GGGATTAACTTAGTTTTATTATATTTATGAATGAATTTTGGAGAATAAAAGTGTATCCAAGGCTCTGGATGAGCTAAGACTTGGTTCCAAAGGTAACATGACAATAGGTTTGACAGGCTTGTGACTGAGATGGTTAAATATGATGGACCTTACATCTAAACAAAATAGTGACCAAAAATGCCCAAATTATGTAAGTAGTGGTATAAAATATATAATAGGATAATGTTTCCACATGCCACTTTTCTTGCAGTTCAATAATCCATATGCCCATGAACCTAAAACTCACCCATGCCATTTCAATATTTCACTAAAACAAAGTTCATATGACACTCTACTAATGTACATTTCCTAAATGGGTCATAACTAGGGTTTATTAATAGAATTATTGTTTGTTTGTTTGGGTTTTTAAGCATAAACATTTTTATTTTTCCATAAATAAATGGTATTGTGATTCTTTTTATTTGAATATTTTACAAGATTTATATTTTAGTATATATGGTATAACACTTTTTTATATAACTAGTATATTAAATTTGTATTTTGATAGATAATATAACAATTTTTATGTAAAAAAATATATTGATTTAATTATTATATTTATATAAATAATAATACACATAAAATAATAAACACTTGATAAATTCTACTAAATATACCATTTATATAAACTATTCTGCATAACAATTCCTTCCTTACCGTAGGAGTATCAATCAGAACATAACAATCTGAATAACTAAATCAAATTTTAACTCAACATTTATTGATAATTTAATTATGGTAATTTATTTACCATAAATAAACTTGACCAAGTACTCTAATTTTGTGTTTTAAAAAAATATACATCTAGATCCATTCAAATTTTAACTCAACCTAATTAAAAATTGAATTAGGTTAAATCTATTTACTAAAAATAAACTTTACTAAGTTCTTTTCTAATTTCTTATTTAAAAAAAATATACATATAGATCTATTTAATTTTTAACTCATCTTAATTTATAATTAAATTAATTTAATTTTTTTGTTATAAATAAACTTATTAAATGATTATATAAATAATAAAAAAATATTTATATAGCCTTGCCCTTTCCCACCATTTTATTAATTGTTCAAGTTCACCATGAAACATGATATCTCCTATCCATACAAGGCATTGCCACACTTTATGAAGTAACACACCACCTCTTTTTCTATCATCATCTCCACTGGAAATATTAGATTATTGTTACTTGGTACTTCATGAAAAAGGTGTGCAATGAGTTTAATGGTCATTGGTTTCATGTATGGTACACTTATAGATTTATACTATTTCTCTTTACAAAACCCTAGTTCACCAAAACATCAAGTAACACCTAACGTAACTTGCACCTTCAAAACAATTGCTAGAAATAAGTTATTTATAAATAAAGATTCTTTATCGATCAAACATCACCTTATTTAGTAAATTTTAATGAATTAGCTACTATTTATATTGTTTTTATCATTGTTTTCTATTTTTTGAAAAATAAAAGTAGATTTCTCAATTATATCTTTTTAAGAGTTTGTAGTTATATACATTCTACTCAAAGTCAAAATTAATTTATGGGACTCTAAAAGATATAATGTAAAGAAGATATGGGAGCACACTAGCAGCTCTTAAGGAATACACATTATTTTCACAATATTAAAAGGTGTTTTTAAAATTTAATACTACTACATTTTAAATATGTGGAATTAAAAAATGTAGACACCTAATTTTGGTACAAATTTTATTACTATTGATTTTATGCATGTATAAGTCATTGGTTCAAATTAGATACTTATTGGAGTTTTTCCATGTATTTATACTTCTCTTTTCTTCTATTTGTGGTCTTGTGCTTCTCTCTTTCTTTTATTTTTATATCAACTCCATGCTTTTATATGCTTGGAGATATTCTTCTTGTCTTTTCCTTTGTTGTTCCTATGCTTTGATCATAATTGGTAGTCATTGATTTTGATTGTTTTTATTTTGTGGGCCCTTTGGCCTTTCTTCCTATTTGTACCATTGTGTAGACCCATGATTATTAGTTTTCTCTCTTTTCTTATTTGATATGTTATTAAATTTAGTAGAGATTTTCATCAATGTGATGCTATTTTTTTAGTTTATCAAACAACATTGTATTAGAAGGTTTACACCTTTATAATTTCAAGTTTGATACATACATTTGTTGTGTACATCTATCAAAGCATAATCAAACACATATTTTTGTTGGATGTTTTAGATGTAAATACCTTGGTAGACATATACACAATTTATTTAATTTTCAAACACCTTGACATTTTGTCATATTTTTTAGTTTCCTTCATGGTGATTATGAAATTGAGGAATTTTTCAAATTTTTGCATTAGATATCTTCTAATCCTTACATCAGTTTGTCAAACAACTCAATTTCCTTCTATATTATACCATATTTTTCAATTGAGAATGCATTGGGGTCAACCCAATTATTGCATTGGGATATATTGTGATCATTGTGTTAGTTTATCAAAAATAGTAAGTTTTCTACATTAAGGTAAAAAATATTAAAACATGTATAACATTACATTTTAATTCATATAATAGGTATTTCATACCAAAAAAATTCCTTTATTGGTCTCTTACATAGTTTTATTTATAGAAAACCTAATGGCCTTCTTTTTTGCTACCCTACCTTCTTAACCTTATTTTTTACCCTTCTATATATCTCCCCTACATATCTAAAATGAATCTTATCAGTTTTTATTTACATTATAAAAATTATTATCGTAAATCATACAATCATGAAAAACATATAAGAACGTTATGAATGTTCCCTTGAGCTCATGCTATACATAATCACCAAGATTCAGTCCTGTATACTTTAGCTATATAATCTATATGTTGATATTCTAATTTGATCTGATAAGGGAAATCTATAGTACTGAACTGATTGTGATTCAATAATCCATTCTATCTAATATGACTATAACTATATTAATAGTTATTGAAGAATAATGCTTAAAATATTGATTGATATGAGTCTATAGTTCTAGTATAATCAATTTAAGGTAATATAAAAAGTTTCTAGGTTCATGCATGATTTCTCAAGATAGTGTATATATGGCACCTTATAATGAGTTTCAAGTTGTGAGACTACAACCATGTTATACCATAGTGACCTACCTTGCCTAAAACCTACTATAAAATGCAAAGTACAAGAATCTTCTTTAAACACAACCTTTCCTATTTCATGTATTCCTTGATCACTACTCTATTATCAGTAGCAAGGCCTCATTGACATTGATAAAAATAAAAATTTAGTATAATAGAATAGAAAATGTATTCAATCCAATCACAATCTTGCAAAACATTTATTAACTAAGAGTTGTCACAGGAAGAATAATATGAATCTTCAATCATAGTCTCTAGGTTAATATTTTAAACACTATTCATCTCTATAGCTAGGTGTATACAACCAATGGCATCTTATAACCATAACTATGCTCAATATTTCAAGAGAATAATGGTGTGCTACAACCATGAAATTTGTATTATTTTATAAGAAATAATGGTGTGCTAGAGCCATATCTATCTTCAACATTTCAATACAAATAATGGTGTGCTATAGTTATGAGGTTTTAAACATTATACAAATAAATAATGATAATATATAGCCAATAAAATATTTATTATTTTGATAAAATAATGGTGTTTGATAGCCAAGATCTTTTCAACATTTACAAGAAAATAGCTGTATCCTACCGCCATGCATATATTCATACTATATGTCCTTAAACAAAAGAACCAATAGTTACAAAGCTTGTTTATGAGGCTAGCCCATGCATTTAACCATGATAAAAAAAGGATTAATTTTGTATTATCTACCTATATAAGGTCATTACATATCAAACAAACCAAATCTTGATTCTAAGATATCAATAATACAATCATTGTCTTCATTATTGGATAATGAGATTATTTGAAATAGTTTAAAGACAAAGATTTTTGTTGTTATAGACACTGGGCACTTCTATGAAGTCTTCAATGAATTATTGAAAATTTGAGAAAAAATAACATTGTTCACCTATAATAAGGGAAAACATGGAATAATAGCTAAGCTAAAAAGTATGACTCAATGTTCATCATTCACCCCTATAATTATAAGGGGATTTAATAAAATGAATCTTCTATGCCACTAGGAGGAGATATTTTATCCATGGATCTAGAGGCTTGATGATGGAGTAAATAATGAAACCAATCTCCCTAAGCTTCTCTACATATACAATGTTAGGGCCATAAAAAATATATGCAAGTTTCTACAAATTATCGTAGATCTTTTGGTAATATAAATTTTTGAGATCATCCCACTTTTTTATAAGGCATACTCCATGAGAATTTTTTATATCTTCATAAGCATTTTGAGCTACAATAATATATCAAGGGCTCATTGGTTGAAAATGAGAAAGAGGATCCCAATAAACATTATTCATGGAGAGATCTCCTTGAGTATGGTCCTCTATTACTTGTGGGAAATAAATGCTAATATTAGCAATTGACCCAACAAGAATCTTACATACATCAATTGTAGGGTTATCCCCATTATCTTAGTTTCATAATGCAAACCTAAAATTGGCAATTTTCTTTCCTGAAGCTGTATTGAACATTAAGGAAACTACATGGTTCATAAATATTTTTTTTTTGATAGTCATTCATCTTAATAACCTATTTCTATTAGTTTGTTTCCTCCATAAGTCAATTGTACCCACATATGTAACCAAGTTCAACATATCTTTCTGAAAACATGATCCACCAAAACCAACACAAACATATAATAATCCTTGACTAATTATTGAATCTTTACCAATGGCATAAACAACTTCTGTAACATCTGTACCTATTAATTCACAAAGGGATTTGATTTGCATTAAATAATGAAATTATCTGGGCTAAAAATGCATTTACAATAAGTTTCAAATTTTTTTCAAACCATAAATTTGTGGTAATAATCTTATCATCAAAAACCCAATTTGCATAAACTAATTTCAAAGATTTGACTACTTTATACCCTTTAGGAGTCTTCCTACCTCTAATGAGGACATGTTCCATATTGAAAAGGTCTTGAATTGCACTTCCTTGTATAATAAACTCTGGATTTAAAAGAATATAGAACTTTATTCTCTTATTGTAAGGATTTGTGATCTAATTATTAATATAAAATTTAATTTAGCATCAAATTACATTCAATTATAACTTAAATACCTTCTTAAGACTCCCAATGACATTGAAAAGACCATTCTAACTTGTCTACCAAGATGCACCTACATCAAATTTTAGCACACACTTTATAATAAACCTATTTTGTGCATATATTGTAATCAGTGCATTCCATAATAGTATTTGTTATTTTTCATTAGTCAACACTTATCTAATGCATTTTCATAATTGGAATTTATGTTTCTTTTTAATGAATTTTCATTTAATTGAAATGTATGTTTGATTGAAACAAAAATACCCATAACATTTAACTATGCAGATTACTATATGAAGAATAATTAACTATACTTTATGATTTCTTTGGAAATTATAGATAATTTTTTTTTTCATTATGTGGTAGGGGTCATCCATATTACACATATGGAGAGAGTTTTGGAAGTAAGAGAATAATTATATAATTTTTTTTGGAAAAAAGGTCTATCCTGGAGGAGCTAACTTTAGAACGTGATGTAATGACCTAGAACTCATGTGTGATGGTTGCTGCCATAGATTGGAGGGGAATAAGACACATTATAAATTTTGTCCATCCTGATGGTTTGTGTTGGTGTAATGTTATTCTCCATTACAACATGGGATATATATCTTTCCACATTCCATTTTCAAGTTGTGAGAATTTGACATTGATAGAGAAGCATAATACTGATTTCTTTGTACAGTGGTCATATGAATGGCTAGAGCATGATGTGGTTTTACATTATGTTTGAAATACACCTAGTTGCATCCCACCATATTTAAGGCTGTTATTGGAAAATTTCTTTTTGCAAGAGGTGTCAAATGATCCAGATGTGTATGTACACCTAGATCAAGTATGAAATATGTTCATTGTAGTGAAGCTCCCATTTGAAGTATATTTCAAACTATACAACATTCAAAATAACCATTGTGATTCATCCTAACTTTATCTAGCTCATCCATACACAATGTTGTGGAAGAGGTACAAAATCTACCACAACACCAATTTTCCTCTCTTCTAATCGGGCCAAATAATATAAAAAATTAAACATATATTATTCTTCACATCTACTCAAGATGATGACAATGATGGCAAACACAATCCATCAGATGATAGTGTTAGTTCAAAAAGTGAATAGTAAATTGTTAATGGCATGGGTTGATCTTTATAGTGTATAGTATTGACAGTTTATAGTATAGTATTATTGATAGTTCATAGTGTTTTAAATCAATTATGTTTGAACATGTGTAGTTTATGGATAAAGAAAGTACATTTTGGTTTGTCTCTTGAATTTTTGATTTTGACTTGTATCAATGACATTCTACCTTCTGTTTTGTATGTAACCAAATTGAACTAATTTATGCCATTGAATTATATCTTAAATCTTGAAAAAAAGAGTATATTTTAATACTGGTCTTAAAATACCAATAACTATCTTTGTCTTTTTTTGACTTAAATCCTATATTTTGATCCTCTAACTATGATTGGACTCTTTTAGGAAACATTATCTTTATCAGGCTTATAGTATAAGATAATAGGTTTACATCTTTGTTTTAGGTCTATTATTTCATAAAAAGAGTAATTCCACTTTCACAATTTATTTGGATGATCAATCCTCTATTTTATTGTTCCAATAGTATCTTATGAGTGTTTAAATAGTCAATAATAGACTAATACCTAGGTATGTGAGTGCATTATTTTGTCTTGAGAAGAGTTTATTTATCTTAGTTTCACTCAATAATCCATTGAATGACTTTGTCAAGTATTATAGATTGCTTAATTTGATAAGAAACTAATAAGATTCCTTAAACTATTCCAATATTCAAATTCAATTCATGCATTAATCTACACATGTTTTAAGTCACTATTTTAACTGTGTACATTTATAAAAATAGAGTAGTAAGAGTTTAAACAATATAAATCATGATCCAAGTTCAAGATCACTTCAACAAGGATGAAATCTTACTCAGTCATTCATAAATAACTTAAATACACAAGGTCAAGTAAGCAAGTGCTAGAAAACAAACATTGATTTTGTACATTAAAATGTGAAGAAACAAGTGTTTCAGTTGATTTCCATACAAATTCATAAGTATACATTAAATAGTAGTCACATAATTCATTACACACAACTATTTATCATTATTTCTCTATGAAATTCCATGGCTATTGGGAGACATCCCATTAAGTTGCATAAACAAGATATCAAAATCCACCTTCAAAATTTGTAGATGGTGCTTATATATGGAAACTATTTATTCATGATTTAATTTCATGTCCCTCATAATCATTAACCTTACATCATAGAGTGATTTCATGTAGGCATGGGCAACTTCTAGATTGATAAACTCTATTTTAGCATCCATCTTCTCATCCCTCAATGTGAGAAGTGTACAATGTAACTTATTGAACTCTATCCTCTTCTCATCTAGTGCACTTTATAAATTTTTAACCTTTGTCCTTTCACTATCAACAAGCTCTAAAATAAAATAGTTTTCCCTATCAAGTGATTATTTTTTTATAGCAGCTAGTGACAACTGTAAACCAAGATGTTCTTATGCACCCATTACGTTCTTGTATCTCATCTTTGAGATAAGTTCTTTCATATCTTCAGTCAATTAGGAAATCACATTATCATATATATTTAGGACTTTGTCTATATAAATACCTGTGAAAGTCAATAATAACATTCACTTTTTTTAATAGTGATAAACAAAAAAAGCTAGTCATAAATGAGGGTCTATGAAATTAATGCTTTATTTGAGAATATGGAAAACCTAAGAACATATAAATATTTTAGATTATGAATAATTTACTTACACACACAAAATTTTCTAACTAAAATGAAAATAATGAAAACAATAAATTATCCCATTATTGACAAATGATAAAAGTAGGCAAGTGAAATGAAAAGTAATGCATGTTACACTGACTAGTGAAGAATTTATAAAATAATTAGACACCAAAAACCAACAGAGAATACAATTATTATTTACCTGTGCCATGTTCATTCTAATGTATTAGACTTTTACAATCCTTCTCATCCCTCCTCCCATACCTTGAACCACAACCCATAGACATTGCCATCTATTGTGTTAGTTGCTTGAATAAAAAAACACATGATATGGGACAAAGGAAGGTAAAAGAGACAGGCCATGCATAAAAATCCTATATTTCACTCCTTTCCACCATGGTTAGTTCCCAATAAACATAGAGACATGAAAACATGTGGAATTTATCACCGACATGTGAAACATTGAAAGGTGAATATGGTATACATGTGAACAAGATACATCACTTATCGACAACATCACATACCATACACATAAAAATTATTTCATGAGTACACGAGAAAAACATTACATCATTTAACCATGTACTATCATGAAGTACATCAATAAATGAAAATTTAACCACCAAACCATTACTTAAGTTGTACTTACATAAAAACCTTGTATCCAACACAAACCATAAATGAAACACTTGTATTGAAATCTCATATCCAAATAATATGTTTGACCATAGATCATACATGCCATACATATTGTGCCAAAATATATGTTTATAAATAATAATGTCCAAGGTAGTAGCTTCAATGAAATATCAATGTTCATGCCCTAGCCTGAAGCCTCTTTAGGAGGACAAACAAGTGGAAGTGGTCAACCACATGAATGTATGTATATGCATATGTCACCCTACCATGAAGCCACCTACATTTGAAAATATATAGGTTAAAAATATAGATGAAAAGAAAGAATAAGACACAAACATGAATAATATACTTGTCAATTTGGTAAATAATAAGTGACTATCATACCTCTAATAAGTGGTTCATAATGCTTAAGAGTGCACCACCTTATCTCTAGTAAAAAATTATATGCAATAAAAATATACAAAATTATCAAGATATTTAATGACAGGGTTTAATGAAAGGTATGGGGAAGAATGAAGAGTGCATATAATACATAGTCATCATAAGAAGTACAATATTAATTTGTGAGGTAACCTATTATATGCACTTTAATTTTTTATGATCCCCTTGATAAACACTTCTACCATTATGAAAAAGAATTTCCATCAAAGGAATGTGATCATCATCAGTAGAATGGGAATGAGGGTTATCCCTCTAAATTAAAAATGGTGATTGTAGAAGAAATATCAATGCCAATATTGAGTAAGATAAATTGAACTTAACTTTAACTTTGTGAAAACTAATCAACATAATGCATCTAACCTGAGGTCCAGTATTACATGCACCTTGATATTGTTCTACCCATTCACTTTCTCACTCCATTTGTTGAAAATATTCTCTTCACCTAATTCATGCTTCCCTTCTCCATTCCAAGTTTTCAATTGAATCATATGCAATTATCTCATCATTGATAGCCTTCAAGGCTATCTCATTGAGATAAAATAAGACAGAGACATTATCCCTAACTAGCCATGATAATTTTATCTTGTTTATCTTGATAATGCTCTAGTTTTTTAATAGTTGATTTATTAGCTTCCCTTCTATTTATATTTTTGTGACTGCTCTTCCCTCCAGCTTCCATTTCCCACTTCCAGCATGCCCTAGGGGCATCCTTGGAATGGGATGTTGATCATGAATCTTATGACAGTGAGTGTTAATTCTATCTCATGACCAAAATGGATGGCCACTATAAATATTTAATGTGTCACATGGCCTAAATAAGCAAAGGTACACATTCCATCTCATAATACCTAAATCCATGATACTATACTCACCTACATACTATCATTCAACAAGGAAATCATGTGAAGTTAAAAACATAAATAAATAAGCAAAAGATAATGTCATCAAAGATAATAAAATGTTATCACAACATTCAGTTCCTCCATTTCAGATTGTGAAGCATCTGAAACCCAGTCACCATCACCATCATCATCAATAGCCTCATATACATTATCATCAATGTTATCCAACTGCAGATCTTCCTACCAAAAAGGTCAACATATATATGCCTATCCAAACATATATGAAACAACAAAGATGTATGAGCATGGTGAAGGAAAGAAAAAGGACAAAAAAATACACACATTTGTAGGGATGAAGTCACTACGCAAGTGACTATTATCCACATCCACATGAATCCACTACACCCCATCAAATTAAAAAAAAAAAAAAAAAAACAACGTATAAAAATAGATGATGTGTTAAAAGTATTCTAATGTTGAATATTGTAAGAGGGAAGAAAGAATCATTATTTAACATGAGGAGTGATTTAAACATTAAGGGAAACCAAAGGTTCTCATACATCTTGTGAGAAATAATCATTGGGCACTTCATGAACACCCTCTTCACCTTCATTCTACTCCACTCCCTCCTCCTATAGTATTAAACAAGAGGTAACAAATGAAAATATGGATGCAAAGTTTGAAAATATTGATATTTTTCATATATGACAAGAATATCAAATTAGGCTTTAAAAATACATAGATAACCAATAAAATTACTTGTGTTGTCTCCTTGTCTGTATCTTTATTCAATAAAAAAATCAATCATGCAATGGGATTCCACCCCTAGTTATTTACAGGTAGGGTATGGTTGTCTCAAAATAGTGGGAATACCATCCCTAATGGTTGATGCTCCATATGAAACCCTCATTCAATCTCTAAAGAAGGGAGGGGAATGTCTAAATTGAGCCCTTGCACATAATGAGGACTTCCCATTGACTTCTTTCTCCTAACACAATAGATGTAAAAATATACTAGCCTCAACTAGAAATGATATAACTAAAATTCACCTTTGGGTGTAGTAGCTGAAATTGCATACAATTTTTTTGGTCTCAGCATAAATTTATTTGAGGCAATCGTCTAATTCTCAATCATCCATCTTAAATCTGGATTGATTAACATTCATAGTATTAGTTGCTAACATATAATAATTTACATACAAACTAGTTAAGAATATGGTTTAAAATACTAACCCTTACCTATGAACTATTTAAAGAATTCATCATATTGGTTACTAGGAGAGTACAATGGCGTGCTGGTGGGAAGGAAAATCTGAGTAGTTGACAACGTAACATAGTAGTCATAGAATAATAGGGAAACCATTATTCCTGAAATTGACACCCTATATTGAAAGTATATATTATGAGCCTCCAATAAGGAAATTTAAATATGAGAATACATGAAAGTAATTTTAGATAGTGTAACATCAAAAATAAGAATTTGTCTTTTCACTTTATAGAAACATAGCATACCAATTGATTTAGAAACAATCTATAGAATATGGAAACAACTTATGTGGAAATTCAAGGACAAGATGATAGAAAATTTGTATGAAGTAGACGAGACAAAGAAAATGTAGTAGATACATTAGATTTTGAAAGCTTTAAAAGAATCATTTCATGCTTGTTTTAAATTTTAAAGTTTAGCAATGCTATTTTTGAACCAAAGAATATCAAGTCCATGGAGATTATATGAAAATAAAATAAAATTAACCTAGATATTATTTCAAAGAGGTTGATGTAAATATTGAATAGGCTTAATGAATATTTTGAATGAAGAAGTAAACAATAATAAGAATACACTATATAGTATAATGGGAGTACAATAAACATGGATTAACACACTATTATAAAGTGGAAGTTTTCATAAGCACATTAAAATATGATAAGAGTAACCCTTTTAATATACTTAAAATCACACATACATGATGACCCCATCACAACGAATTATGAATCTTCATCCGCACACCTCCTAAACCAAAATGGAGTACATTTTGTCATTTACAAGGATATATACACGTGAATCAATGAAAACTTTAACATGTTCAGATTTATTAATAATAAATTTAAAAAAATTGGCATTTTTTCTTTTACTAATAATTTCAAATGATTATAAACCATACAAAAGTTTCTATAATGTTTTAGTGGCATAACATTCAAAGCTTAAAACCACGTGACCAAAATACAATGCACCTAGGGGATTATAAAAATAAACACTCATGAATGAGTCCCATAATTAATACTATGCTCATATATATATATATATATATATATATATATATATATATATATATATATATATATATATATATATATATATATATATATATATATATATATATATATATATATGATCATAGTATTAACTATGGGACTCTATATATCATCAATAATATGTCAAAATATACATATGACAAAGCAAAAGAAGTGCACATTTTCTTTGGTTGAGACTACAAAGGATTTATTGTATGAATTCTATACCGAAGAGCCGTGTATGGATTTTGAAGTGGAATTTAAAAAAAAAATTATGATAATGAAAAGGAAA
>JARHVA010001268.1:1357500-1407500 GCA_037957365.1 Torreya grandis
AATAAAAAAGATTTATATAGACTCGTCCTTTCCCACCATTTTATTAATTGTTCGAGTTCACCATGAAACATGGTATCTCTTATCCATACAGGGCATTACCACACTATATGAAGTAACACACCACCTCTTTTTCTATCATCATCTCCACTAGAAATATTAGATTATTGTTACTTGATACTTCGTGAAAAAAATGTGTGACGAGTTTAATGGTCATGGGTTTCATGTATGGTACACTTACAAATTTATACCATTTCTCTTTACAAAACCCTACTTCACCAAAACATCAAGTAACACCTAACATAACTTGCACCTTAAAAATAATTGCTAGCAATAATTTATTTATAAATAAAGATTCTTTATCAATCAAACTTCACCTTATTTAGTAAATTTTAATGAAGTAACTACTATTTATCTTTTTTTATCATTATTTTCTTTTTTTAATTTAAATAAAGGTAGATTTCTCAATTATATCTTTTTATGAGTTTGTAGTTATATACATTCTACTCAAAGTCAAAATTAATTTATGGGACTCTAAAAGATATAATGTAAAGAAGATATGTGAGCACACTAGCACCTCCTAAGGAATACACATTCTTTTCGCTATATTAAAAGGTGTTTTTAAAATTTAATAATACTACATTTTAAATATTTGGAATTAAAAAATGTAGACACCTAATTTTGGTACAAATTTTATTACTGTTGATTTTATGCATCTAAAAATCATTGGTTCAAATTAGATACTTATTGGAGTTTTTCCATGTATTTATACTTCTCTTTTCTTCTATTTGTGGTCTTGTGCTTCTCTCTTTCTTTTTTTTTAATCTTCACTCCATGCTTTTATATGCTTGGAGATATTCTTCTTGTCTTTTCCTTTTTTGTTCATATGCTTTGACTGTAATCAGTAGTCATTGATTTTGATTATTTTTATTTCATGGGCCCTTTGGCCTTTCTTCCTATTTTTACCATTGTGTAGACCCATGATTATTGGTTTTCTCTCTTTTCTTATTTGACATGTTATGAAATTTAGTAGAGATTTTTGTCAATGTGATGATATATATTTCAGTTTGTCAAACAACATTGTATTAGAAGGTTTACACCTTTATAATTTCACGTTTGATACATACATTTGTTGTGTACATCTATCAAAGCATAATCAAACACATATTTTTGTTGGATGTTTTAGATGTAAATACCTTGATAGACATATACATAATTTATTTAATTTTCAAACACCTTGACATATATTTGTCATATTTTTTAGTTTCCTTTATGTTGAATATGAAATCGAGGAAATTTTTAAATTTTTACGTTAGATATCTTCTAATCCTTACATCAGTTTGTCAAAAAAATTCAACTGCCTTCTATATTCTACCATATTTTACAATTGATATTGCTTTGGGGTCAACCCAATTATTGCATTAGGATATATTGTGATCATTGTGTTAGTTTATCAAAAACATTAAGTTTTCGACATAAAGGTATGCAAACCCCCTTGGTGAGAGCTCACCAAGACTTAAGGCCAAAGCAAACATATGGGAGTGAACATGCCATTAAGAAATCATCTCACACATGAATATATTATTACATCTAGAAGAAGGTTGACATCTCAAAATAGTTCTCTATTTGCATCGTGGAGATTAAAATCATCTAACTCTACACAACCCCTCTTGTAAGGTTCCCAAAATTTAGATGCATAAAACCTTGAAGGAGTTGGTGGAAGCTATAGAAGTGGCGGTCATTGGTAAAACATAACAAATTCATTAAAACCTCTTTGTGGAATTGAGTGCTAATTGACACTGTCTAGACATAGTTGTAATGAAATTTATTCAACACATTGGTGCGTTGGTAATAATAAGGAACACCAATATCAGAGTAAAATTCACAACTATATTTGTGTGAATTTGAATTGATGCACCAAAAATAATTCGGTGCACTATGCTAAATTCATATGCAACATAATTTTTTCTTTACAATCAAGGGCCCAGATCCCCATGTGATTTATTAACCAGTACCAATTATTTCTAGCAACAACCACCACCAGCGTTGAGAATAACTAATGCTCATTAATGGCCTCGAGAATACAACCAATGGCTACAACTGACCTCAAATACCTTACGTGATATTTGAGCCTAGATGGCACTTTAAACAACCAAACCATTTAACCAAATCACCCACATATCATTAACATTGGTACATCTTATTATTATCAATGTATTAATACACATATTATAGATCAACAAAATTAAAACATCTAATATATTCTTTACATACTTCTTACATTATATTCAAAGATGTATATCATTATTTTCCATAACAAATACCTCTTAATCCTTCACTAACTTATAATCTCAAAATAATTTTCAGAAAACAAATATCCTTTAATCTTTAATTAAAATATCTACACAAATTTAACAAAATAAAATACTCAATCCTTAACACTAAATTGTTGAATTTTTTTTTTTAATTCATAAACTTTGTGTTTTAAAAATATCAATTATTCATAAACTTTCTCTGAATGTTTATTCTTCAATCAGCGCCAGCCGCCATTCACCCCCTCCCCTCAAAAAATATCCAAAGTACTCTTCGATGCTTAACACGTATGGATTCCAAAGTAAAGTTGCATAAAGTTTTATTCCATTCGCTTCCAACAATATCCAGGATGTACCGCACGCAATAAATATTCCATTGCCTTAGCCTCTCTATATAAAGATCATTTAACCCATCTTAAAAATCACACAGACAACATACTCTCATTCGTTCTCTTTTATTTTCATCATCTGCACTGTATTTTGTAAGCCAAGGAAGTATGGCATACTACCAGGAGTATGAGAGCCAAAGATACAACGATGGCTACCCAAATGATAGCGATGGTGGATATGATCGGCAGCAGCTCGCTCCTCCTCTCCGAAAAATGGAGCAAAACTATGGAGTTTATCAGCCTGACAACACTTTTCAATCTGATCAACACAGGCACAACAGCCTTACACAGGGCCAGATTATGAGGGTTTGCTCCAAGGCCAATCCTGATTATGCTCTGGGTATTCGAGACGGCAGAGTTATGCTGGTTTACTACAATCCTAGTGACCCCACCCAGGTATATATATATTGTATATACTACTACAGTATGTTTGTCAGTATTGAAGAATAGTCCTTACCTTGATGTATATTTGAAAGTTACAAGCTTTGACTCTGTTTTTGTGATAGTATCATAGTTTGTTTCTGAGATCACTATGTAGCAACTTTTGATGCATATTCATTGAATATATATGTGTATGCAGCAATGGGTGAAGGATGAGAGTTGGTGCAACCGTGTGAGGGATGCAGTGGGTCACCCTGCCTTTTCCCTTGTGAACAAGGCCACTGGGCAGGCCCTTCGTCATGCCCCTGGTGCATCTCAGGAGGTAGATATACATTATTATTAGCACTTAGTAAGCTACATTTACTTGTTACAAAGATTGTTTGTATGACTATTCAGTTTTATCAAAAAAACAAATTCTGGGAAATAACAAGGTTTATTATCTTTTAGCCAGACAAACTTGTGTTTGTATAGGTAGAACATATGAAGGTTTGGTTTTACATGGTAGTATGGGCATTCCTGGAGAATGATAGGGTACAGTGTATTAATTTATTTATAAGAAATAATTTGTATTTTGTACTTGTTCAATTTTACCCTACGTTTCTCTATACATGGTGCTTCTCCGTAAATTATAAGTTATAAGATTAAGCTATACAATATTGATTTCTTATACATAGTAGTCATCTGCACATATATCTTATAAGATGAGTAGAAAGAGCTCTGTAAATAATTGTGTACAAGTTTCTGAATTAAGTTTTAGTCTCCGGAATTTATTTATCATCGTATTCATTTTTATATTTAAATAATAGATAATTGAGAGTGATTTAAAATGTTGATCCAAATATTTTTATATAACTATTTTAAAAAAATATCAGATTTCTAATATCATAACATGTTATTAAATCATTACTTTATTATTGAATTTGGTTTAATGTCTATATCTATGTGCTCTCGGTTTTAACAAAAGATTGTTGCTGTTGTTTATGGGAAGGTGTTGCTGACTAGGTGTGAGGGTGGTTCCTATGACGAGAATGTGTTGTGGAGTGAGAGTGAAGACATGGGATACGGGTACAAGACTATAAGGATGGTAAATAACATTGGCCTTAACTTAGATGCATTTCAAGGTGATAGGAAGAATGAAGGCATTAGAGAAGGCACTCACGCTGTACTGTGGAAGTGGAACAAGCAAGACAATCAGCTCTGGAAGATCTCCCCTTGTTACTAAATGGACCATCATAATATTATATATATATTATTATATATATATATATATATATAAAAGTATAAATCTTAAATAGACCAAACTTATAAGTGTAATGCAGGTCAGGACTCAGGACTATATAAATTTGTATGGGTTTATCTGATCTTATAAATAAAATTGGTCTACAATTTATAGTACATAGTTTTTTCGATATATTTGTGATCCGCCTAGTATAGATATTTTAATCTGGCCTTTCATATTATGTTTTTGCGTGATCAAATCAAATTGAAATTGGTTTTTATTATGTTTGCATGTGATGAAATTAAGGCTTGTATCAATTATGAATGGTTTTCATGCATTATCCCCCAATAATATATTTTATCATTTGGGCAATTCCCTTGTGAGCAGTAATAGAAAACATATTCTTGACGAGATTAAACAACATTATTTAGTAAGCAAACAAACTTGATACAATTAAAATTAATGATTAAATAAATGAATAAATATTTTAGTGTGTTAGGAACAATTCTCAGATAAATTGAAAGAGGTATATAAATTTGAAAGGCATTTGAACAAAATATTTATTTACATAATAAAATCACATGAAACAAAGAGGGATGGCAGAACACGTAAATAAAATCTACCCTTAATAGCAGCTTTAATTTGTCCACTATCTTTCTTAGAATCTGTATTAGTAGATTTGGAATACTTAATTCTAAGGATAAGCTATAACACTTGCATCACGGCATAATAGTTGGATATTATGCAAACTCTCTCTTGATAATCATGGAATACTATACAATAAAACAACAAAAGAGAAAATTTGGCCTTGTGGAACTTTGCTCAACAGCCTGAAAAGTATGCAGCTATTTGACCATCGCTTTCTATCTGTTTAAAAAAGGTGTGAAAATAAGATATATGCAATTAAAATAGTTGTAGAAAAGATGGTTCTTTCAGAAAACGTTTCTAATGAAATGAAATTCGTTCTCTAGAGGATCATGGAAATCTATCTATCAGCTTACATAGAATTGTGTCAAATTGAGAAAGATTGAATATAGAAACCTATGTGATGGATAAACATATAGTTCCAAAGATGCAGCCAGTTCTATACAGCAATGGCCTGGGTTTTGTCAATAGAAACTCATAAATTTTATGAGTCTAAATGATCTGAATTTGATATTGAAAATTCTATGTACAAATTCAAGCATTAGGTACTGGAATTCTTCTCTAGTTTTAAAAACTGAGATCACTGAACTGCTTTTTTCATTTTGTCATTGAAAAATCATAAAAGCGTATCATAAAAAGCACTTTAAAATAATGCCTAAATGCGTTAGACTGGCAATTACAGACCTTAGAATATTCTTCCAGATTATAGACGGAGAAGTTGACACAGAACTTTCAGACCTTCATGAATTGAGAATATAAATAAGTAGAAAACAGATCATGACATCAGAACTTTCCTTGGTCCCTAGGAGATTTGTAGTCAAGATACAGGCATATAGCATGCCCAAATACCAACAGTTCTATACAGAAGGTGGAAAAATATTTCAAAGCCAAACCCCATTTCAGAATATGAGTATGGCATTGAAGGAATGACTTGGCCAACCTGCAAGAGAGTATAAAAACAACTATGTAGCAGTTTATTAAAATCCTGATCATAACCTCATAGCACTTTAGACATTGCAAAAAATCAGATCAGTGTTCTTTTAAAGGTATTTCATAATCGCACACTAATGAAAAGCAGAAAGACAAGGAGAAAAGGAAGGATTGCAGCATTGAAGACAATGATAAATACTTCATAAATGGACTACTTAACACGACATAGATCCCAAAGGCACGCTTGACGCGATGGTGTATCAGATATTTGGCGGTAGATAGTTCGTGAGGTTGAATCTGGGGAGACAATGGTAGGCGCACGGTAGACGATAGGCGTAGTCATACCGTATTGACTGTCTTTATGGATTACTAAAGAGGAACATGCATATTTGATAAGCTTTGATGAAAATAAATGTTTCTCTCCCCTTTATTTGTTTTCTTTTTATCCCCTATCCCTCCTCCATCCTTTTTAGAAGCATATCAAAAAATGATAGATAATCGTCAGCCTCTAATTCCCCTATTATGTGGGATTCAAGATTTTTTTTAAAGATCCTATAGGATGTGAAATTTTGGCTTTCGTTAAGGTTTTGTGTATTGTATAAAGGTTTAAAATTCCCTGCTTACTTTCCCATGCCATCATACCATCCCTACGAGACATTTTAGGGTTTTGTGTATTGTATAAAGGTTTAAAATTCCTTCCTTACTTTCCCACGCCATCATACCATCCCTACAAGACATTTTAAGGATTTATTTAACATTAATTTGTATTTATTTATATGGCTATAAACCAGTCGAATACAAATTTTATCATAGAAGGCAAGTAGTATGGCATCCAAGCCAGTGAAAAAAATTGTTCTAAAAATCTATGATAATGTAATGACATTAATGATCTTTATGCAGATATACTCTTAAATTTTGTTGTTTCATATACAAATATTATGAAATAACATTATCATTTTTTATAATGTTGTTTATATTTCTTATAAGCAATCCCTTATCTCATTGGTTAAGTATATTTAAAAGTAAGATATGTGTATATATACTCATAAATTTTATTGTTTTCATATCCAAATAATATGAAATAACATTATCATTTATTATTATGTTGGTTATATCTCCTATGATCAATCCCTTACCTCACAAGTCAAGTACACTTAGAAGAAATATGAAATCAAACTCTTTAGAATTTTTAAACTTAATTTATTTTTTTGGGTTCTCCTTTATAGAAGGATATAATGCACAAAAAAATTTAAATAATTCTTGTTGGTTCATGAGAAACCCTTTAATGGTGTTTTTTTGGATAGACCCAAAATTTTAAAGTTTTTGAGTAGGCCTCTCTTAAGGTGCTTTTGTGGATAGAGTTTTTAGGCTTCCCAATCTCAATATGGATTTTTTTAGATAATATATTCAAACTCTTAGGTTGTTTAATTTTTCATGGTTATTATGTGTTATCTTTTTATAGACCCCATAAATGGCTTTGTATTTAGGCAGAATTAAAAAAATATTCAAAAGAATAAATGGATACCCAAAAGGGTTCCCACTATTTTTCTCATTAGTTCATTTATATAAACTTTTCTAATATAAGCTTCATCTTCCAATTTGCTAACCAAAAGATACAAGACTTTCATCTAATGGTTCATCTTGATGCAGAAAAAGAGGTCAAACTTCTGGAGGCCATAACTTTTGATTTGTAGTTTCATTTGAACCCATCTTCATGTCAAAATAGTTGTCTCAAAAATTTCAATATTGTCATAACCCGCACTCCTAATTATGTGATGTTTTTGATATTTTTGAAGGCCATACGTGACTAAGGGTCCAAAATTGTAGCTTAATTTTATTTTTATTTTTAAATTTAAAAATTATCTATTTTTTAAATGGAATTGAACTTCAGTTGAAATTCATTTGATAAGATAATTCTATTGTTTAGTTTAATTTTAGAGCTGCACGTACTTACATGCAATACTTACTAAAAATAACAGTTGCTAAAATAACAAATTGAGTTATATTTATTTTTAGAGTTCTAAATTTTGCATGTCAACTCCAATTCTAAGTTGAAGCTTATTTTTACATGGTTTGTAATTATTTAAATCATTTAATATGAACTAATACTGGTTATTGTTTAAAATCTTAGTTTATTAGATTTTTATTTATCTTGATAGTATTCTAGTACATTGGAGAAAACCTCTTGATGATAAGAACAATGATTTTTCCATGGAAAAAACATGTGCATAACAAATAAGGTGGTGATGTATGGATACTATCAAATATACGTTAAACAAGGTGTACTTCAAGAGGTAAGATATGCAAGGTAATTATAAATGGTGGTTGTTGTGAAAATATTATTTCTAAAGATATGATTGAGAAACTAGGTCTGTAGTGTGAAAAACATCCTAATCTTTATTGGATTTCATGGTTTAAGCAAGGGAATGACGTTAAAGTAGATAAAAGGTGTTTAATCAAAATTTATAAGGATGAAATGTGATATGATTTTATACTAATGGATGCATACCATATTTTATTAGAAAGACTTGAAAGTTTGATAAAAAAAGATGGAGTAAAGAATACATAGTTTTTGAAAAGGTGGTATGAAGATAGTTTTATTACCTATTAAAGAAGAGTAGGTTGAAAGCATGCTGATTTCAAAAGAATTTATCAAAGATATTAAGATGATAGGTTACTATTATGCATTAGTAGCTCAAAGAAAGAAGACACAAAAGTGGTACAAATACCAGCAAAAGTAGTAGTGTTGAAAGAATATGTATATGTTATACCTGATGATTTACTATATGGTTTGCCATAAAAGAGAGATATTTAGCATCATATTGATTTGATTTAAATATTAGTTCTACCCAATCAAGTAGCTTATAGGATGAGTCCAACAAAATATGTATAATTAAATAAATAGGTTACTAAATTGGTGAGAAAGGGTGTAGTAAGGTAGATCATGAGCCCTTGTGCAACACCAACATTGATAACTCCAAATAAATATGGAGGGTGGAAGATGTGTGTGGATAGTTGAGCAATCAATAAAATTAAAATAAAGTATATGTTTTTTATACCTTATTTAGATGATATGATGGATGTTCTTATAGGAGCAAAATATTTTACTAAGATTGTAAATGGTTATTATCATATTCAAATTCATGAAGGAGATGAATAGAAAATAACATTCAAAACTAGAAATGATTTATATGAGTGAATGGTGATTCCATTCAAGTTATCTAATTGTAATCATATAAAATGTTTAAATTGGTAATTTGAGTGTGACTTATGACACCCTATCCCTAACTCCTTCTTTCATGCTCTTGTGATCCTTCTAGACTTTTTTTTGCTCATTATCAGTCATTCAATACATTTTGAATGATCATTACACTTCAATCAAGCTATATTTCCTAGGTCAATCCTATCCCCTAAGTCCTGAACTTGTAAGATAGGAGAACTATACTTAGACTATAGTACTAGACCCTAGGGTGTCTTAATTTTAGTGCTCCTATCCATTTTCACTTTGAGCCCAAATAATCATTTTTACCTGATTCATATCCTTCATCATGTTGGCCTAGTGTGAATACATCTAACCTATGACCAATATTTCTCTATAAAATCCCATCCAAAGGTCATTTACAATAGGAGGTAATAAATTTTACAAAATAAGTAAGAATACAAGCAAACTACTAAGGCAAAATTCCCTATTCTCTACATATAGTCACCTAACATAAGTGTAAACTTATTCAAACTCTCATACCAGTCCCTAGCCACCTTAAACACTATTGATTTGGAACTATTGAATCTATATCACAATATTTCACAAAGCACATTAGGTATAAAAACTACATATGGCTTGATCCCTCTTCAAAGTATTGGTATATAAAACACATGCCCACATAAGGAGTGTGGATCACACATTCAGTACATCTTACATACACTAACCCCTCCTCTTTCACAAATTTTATCAAGCATAATAGAGGTCTAGGGTTTCAAGATTAAATTAGCTCTACAAGGATCTCTATTGACATCTAGCACTGAAGATTTGATAGGCAGGTTCATCTTGGTAGAACATAAAAAATCAAAAAGTTTTAGGTCTTTATGACTAGTTTAGACAGTAACGACAGAAGTGGAAAACAATCTTAGACCCCAAAGTGTCTTATTTTTAGTGGTCCTATTCTTTTTTTAAATGAAATATAGATTTAGATTCATGACACTATCCCAATCCTGCTTAGCCAATTTTAGCCTCTGTATCAACTATCTCAACCTGTTTCTAGCTAAGTCATTATTTCCCTTATTTATTACTATTTTTAAAAAGGTAAAAAAAGATAGATAAATTATAAAAATCAAGACTATAATTATTGTAATATTATTTACCGATTTATTAATCTAGACCCTTAACTAAAATAGAAATAAGAATCCATTATTCCTGAAAAAGTTAAATAATTTGGTGAACCTAACTTACTTCATTTGTGCACAAAAAAACTTAGAAACCCTAAGAACGATTCTTTACTGATTTTAAAAATATTTTTATAATTTTTCCTAAATATTTAAATCAAAAATTTTCATTTAATTTTGAAAATTTACCATAGTAATTTTAAAAATAATTTTCTTTCAAACCCTTGTTGCATATACTAGGTCCCATGATTTTGAGGTGTCACTTTACATGTTTGTGAACTTTGCTTCCTTTTTATGCATATTCTAGTTTGCTAGTTTAGGATTTTACATTTCCTTTATTCAGTAATTTCCTTTCATTGCATTCATTTTAGTATAACTTATTGTAAAACATTTAATACATTTTTGATTTGTTTTCTTACTTTAATAATGGCCTAGTATACTAGTTTTGATGAAACTAACTAGAGGGAACTTGAAGACCTTTTAATTAAACATTCTGATATAAAATATGATATGCTTAAAATAATACAAAAAGAATAATAAAAAATAAATAATGGTCAATCCTCTCAAAACATAGAATAACCAGTTACAAATGACATTATGAAGGTAACTATGTGTCAAAACCCCCCTATAGCATCCCAACCTTATTATGAGGCACCACCAGTTATGGATAGTACATCTTTGTCTCCTGATGTGACTACCCTTATGCAAAAGATAAAATATCTTTAATTCATAGTGTTACATCTTAAGTAAGGTGCCTCTAGACCAATACAGAGTTTAGATTCTTTTGCTCTACTTCATACACTATTGACACTTCATATTGCTTCTACACCCTTGCCACCAAGTTTTGTTTAATCCAAGCTCACTCTATATGATGGAAAAGGTGATCTAGAGACACACTTGAGAGATTTTCACACAACATGCTTGAACTATGTGTTAAATGACTAATTACTAACCAAGTTATTTCCATGTAGTCTAAAGGATTATGATTTACAATGGTTCTATAGTCTATCAAATTAATTAAAACATTAATGCATTCAATCCTTTAGTTGACATGTTCTTAGCTCATTTCAACATTAACATAGATGACAAGATTTCTCATGCTCAAGTTGTACAACAAAAACAAAGGTCAAATGAGTATCTCATAGATTATTTTTTAGATATAAAAATATCTTGACTAAAATGACTAGCCCCATGGCTGATCAAGAATTACAACACCTCTTCAAATGGAGTCTTCTACCAGTCATCTACTAGTTTTTCATGAGTCAATAATGTTCAAAAGGTTCTCTTCCTTCACTGAGTTATGCCATACACTAAATGAAAAGGAAGTAAAATTAATTTCAATGGGAAAACTCAAGTACACAAGCATATCAGAAACAACAAACAAGAGTAAAAATAAAGTCCCATGTAAAGTAAAGGTTAGTGATAACAAATGTAAAAATTAACCTAAAGTTAATCTAAATTCAGAGCCCCCTTAGTGAGTGGTTTTATCATCACCTCCTCTACAAGCCTTTACCAATCTACCAATATCTCTAGCCACAGTCTTACGTTAGCTATTGAAATACAATGTCATATCTCTCCCTCCTATTCGATAAGTTGACCCAACAAAGCCTCTTCCACATGGATATGATCAAAATTATTTTTGCAATTTTCAAAGGGTACCATGCCACATAATAAACAAATGTATTTTGGCACAAAAAAAAAATTAAATACAAGATATAGGACTTGATAGATGGCAACCTTATTGATCTTGACACTCTAGTTGAGCCTTCTCAAGCAAAACAAACATAAGACAAGTCTCTAAATTTTTTCTTAGATCCTTTTTTACAACATTCTAAACAAGAGACAGGGGATACATCAGGAATTCACCATGCATATCATTTACATCCTCTACCATCTACATATTAGGCACCTTTAGTTGAGTTACATCCTTTGACTAACATGATTGGTGTGTATAATTCTGGAATTCCATCTAGAATTTCGATCTCCTTCTTAGAGCATGAGATATTTGAGGAGGATTCACGTTACCATGCACTCTTTATCATAGCCTACATTTATCATCATCTCGTTCATAGTGTTTTTGTAGATAATAAATTGAGTGTGAACATGTGTAATATGACATTACTACAACATTTAGGATATTTAGAGCAAGATATAACTTTGATAGATATAGTTATCAGTAGATTCAATAGACATATATAGAGTTCATTATGTCAGACCATACTTCCTCTATAGGTTGGTCCAACATATGTGACCACACCATTCACTATTATTCTTAGTGTAAGAGTCTTTTATATGTTACTTGGTTGACTATGGATTTAAAAACTTTATGTAATACCTTCTACAGTTTATAGATGCATGAAATTAATTCACACTAATCAAGTTGTTATAGTTTATGGATTTGCTTATAAGTTTCCACTTTCCACTTCAAATCCATCTACTACTCTATAGTCACCAGTTCCAGCTCTCCCACCAATTACAGTTCTTCCTCCAGTCAAGATTCAAACATAGTCGAGGCCTCCCTCACTAGCACAGAGAGTTCCTACACTTCCATAAAGGCCCCTTTTATAATAACCATATTTTTAGGAATTTAGATAGTTTCTAGCTATAATATTCACACCCAAGATAATATCACACATAGAGCACACTTTTATATATCTTACCATACCACTAGATGGGTCCCTAAGAGCCCTATAATTGCATCCACTTCTCAAAATTACAAGGGGGCCCCACAGTCGATTTCCACTATAGAGATTTCAAAATATTTAAAACATACATAGATTTTAGAGTCATAGTCTTAGACCTTCCATCTTGCTTCATAATTATGCATGATCCTTCTCAATACAGATCACCATGATAGGGAGTCTCTTTTGACTCATCGGTTAGTATCGGTTCTTCTTAGTCTTTATTGTATATAGATTCTTTTCAATAAATTGTACATAATTTTCTTACGATTACTTGTATAAAACTCAAAATACAAAAAACATTAAAATATCTAAAAAATACCAAAAACATTTCAATTGTATGCATTATCCATGCTTTATATTTCTACTAATATGATAAACTTATATTTTGCTATTCTATGTTATTATTTGTCAATTTATCTACATTACCATGCTTCACTTGATATTCTTTGAGTGTGTGTAGTGATACCTAGATCCTTGATTGCTTCACTTTACCCATTGATGGGGTATCCTAATTCTACATTAGAAACATACATCGACATATCTACCCACTAAGGTAATCTTCTACATGGCTACATCATTCAGGTTATGTCATTCTTATACCAAAAAATCTAATTATCATGATTTATTTACATTACTTACTATATTACACAAATTACTCTATCAACACTCACTAGTATATAGTACTTGTGTATTTCTTAACATCTACTTAGTCTTGTACTACATATTTTGCATACTTTCATTTCTTGTTTTGATTAGTTACACATGATTGTATTTAAAGCATTTACATTCCTTCCATTATTGCTTTAAGTATCTAGATATTATTACATTTCTCAACTCCTATTTTTTCTCTTATATGTGCCTTAGGACATTTACCAATCTCCTTTACTTTTACTCTTCTATGTGTTTGTGGCCCTCATGCCAACCTTGCTTGCTTTCAATTATATGTGTATGTGGCATTTGTACATCCCTTGTATACTTGATTTCCTAATTTGAGTGACATGTGCCCATGTCCCTTGTTTTCTTAGCCTTTTAGCCACTTTTGTATGTTTCTTGTTTCTTTCCTTGTGTGTTTGTTTGATTATTTTCTTATCAATTATTTACAATGCCATAAACCACATCGTATATTATCTTGATTTTTTGGATGCCATGATGGACATCATGCTCCATCCCTCTTTGAAAAATAAAAACTAACACTTCCAATTTTATTTCAATATATTTTATATACTATTAAATTATTAAATCCATCTAGGAATACTGCTATTGATCTAACAATCTTCAATATAAACTATGCTATATCTTGAGACATATTTTTTATTATCATTGCTATATCATGTATTTCATAGCATAACAAACTTATAGGGATATTTTTTTAAGGCCAGTCATTATAGGGTCTTTGTTTATACCCTCAAAAGAGGGGAAAATTAACAAGGATTTTGTCATAGAGATCAGAGCCCTCTACTAGTCAAAAATCAATTTTTAGAACACTTAGAACAAAATTAAAAATTCAAACTAGGTAGAATAGATCAAAAAGAAAATTATGAACATAGAATAATAATAAAAAACAACAATAGATAAGAGTACCATATTTGGACTATAACACCAAACAATGAAGTGTTCTATTTTTGGTTCTCCTATCCAAATAGTAGAAAAACCAAATTTTCCAAAAGTAGATAGAAAGGTAAGTTTGGTTACATTTTTGTCAGCTACAATTTAGTTTAGATTGGGTAGTTTAAATATAATTTTTCTCAAAGAATCTAGATATATGGGTCATCATGCATGGTATGATGGCTCTCACTTCTAGTTTCCAATTGGGTAATTGGTATAACTTTTAGATCAAAATCTATGTTACAGATATCAGTGATTGGAGGAAATGTATGCAACATATTTGCCTTCTCTTTTTTATAGTTCCTTACATTACTAGGTATTCTCAATATTTTCATTCCTTATTCTATCTACAGGTGGTTGACATCATGTTGAAGTGGTTTTCATACAAGCCTAGTTCCTAGTTTTAGGGTGGATTTCATAAAAGCATAATTTCTACCTTTTAGAGTGGCCAAGATTGACCTAGTTATTAACACACATTAGACTATCCATGCCACATTTTCAAATTCTAGAGCATTCATGGGCTCCAATATCTATTTCATATAACACCCATTCATATAGATACTAGTTCATAGTTTCACATTTTGGGGGCAATGATGGAGCCACATGACTAGATATCTTTTGTATTCTTGAGCCACCTACTCAGAGAGATTGGACACATGGTCCAAAAATTTATCAACACATGTAGGATCATATAGCTTTACTTAGTGGGCGATGATGGAGCCAAAGAGAAAACCTTTACATTTTTGAGCCACTCTCAGGGAATTGAGCACTCAACTCCATTTATGATATTACTCTTAGTATAACACATACACAATACATACCCAACATCATTCAACATCACAATATATTTATGTTTTGAATTATTCTTTCTCTATGCACACTCAACATCACACATCTTCATAGGATTCACCCTTGCAGGTAAGTTTAGGTATGCTTTCTATTTTTCCTTTATCCTAGTATTTCACTTTTCTACATCACTAGAATAAAGGGGAGTAAATGTAGTCATATAAAATACCAAATTGGTAGTTTGAGTGTGGCTTATGACACCCTATTCATAGATCCTTCTTTCATGGTCTTATGACCCTTATAAATTTCTTTTTTCTCATTATTGATCATCTAAAACCTTTTGAACGATCATTCCACTTTAACCAGGCTATATTTACCAGGATCATAATGGAGGTCTAGTGTTTTAATATTGAATAATATTTACAAGGATATTTGTTGATATCCAACACTCAAGATTTCATAGGCAGGCTCATATCGACATAACATAAAAACTTAGAAAGTTTTAGGTCTTTATGACTAGTTTGGATAATATCAACAAAAGTGGAAAATAACACTAGACCCTAAAGTGTCTTATTTTTAGTGGTAGTATCCTTTTACCAAATGAAATCTAGATTTAGATTCATGATACTATCCTAATCCTTCACAACTAATTTTAGCCTATATGTCAACCATCTCGTCTGTTTTTAGCTCAGTCATTATTTTTCCTTATTTATTACTATTTTTAGAAAGATAAAAAAGACAAATAAATTATATAAATCAAGATTATAATTCTGGAAATATTATTTATTAATTTATTAATCTATACCCTTAACTAAAATAAGAATAAGATTCTATTATTCTAAAAAATGTTAAATCATTTATCTAATACACCCAACACATTTATGAGGGTGATGAACACAGTACTATAAAAATATAGTGGTAAGTTTCTAGTGGTTTATTTTGATGATATTTTAATATTTATTAGGACTAATGAATAACACTTATAATATTTTAAAATGACATTATAATTGATAAGAAAAGAGAAGATCTATGTGAATTTTAAGAAGTATAGGTTTATGAAAAATAATTTGGTATTTTTGTGAATTGTAGTTTCAATAGATGGTGTAAGAATAGATGCAAAAAAGTAAAGGAAATTATTGAGTGGCATATCCCAAAGAACATTATAGAGGTAATAATTTTCCATGGTTTAACAACTTTTAACAAAATGTTTATTGAGAATTTTAGTAGTCTTGTTGCACCAATAACAAATTTTATGAGATGAAAATAATTTGTATGGATAAGGGCAACAATAGAAAGCATTGAGTTGTAGAAGAAAAAATAAAATAAAGGACTATTTTAGAATTACCAAAGTTTAACAAAGTGGTTGAGGTTGATTGTGATGCTTTGTTTATGGGAAATTGTGTTATGTTGAGTCAAGAAGGGAAGCCAATAACATATCTTAGTGATAAATTGAATAAGACAAGAGAAAAATATTCTACATATGATGTTGAATTTTATGCCATTATACAATCATTAAGACATTAGAGGTGTTATCTAGTGCCTATGGAGTTTATCTTATTTACTGATCATGAGGATTTAAAGAATGTAAAGACCCCCCAAAAAAAAACTAAATAGTAGGCATGATAAGTGGGTGTCTTTCTTGTAGGGTTATATTTTTGTGTTGAAGTACAAATTAGAAAAATAAAATCTTGTTGTTGATGCTTTGAGTAGGAGAGTGGGGTTGGTAACTACTATGGTGAGTGAAGTAGTTAGATTTGAATTTATTAAAGAATTATATCATATTGATCCAGATTTTGGCAAGATAATTGAGTAATGAAAGAATACATTGACAAGTGATAGAAATAATGTTTATGAAGAGTATATTATGTATATTCAAAGAAAAATAATTATGTATTCAATTGGGTCTCTAAGAGACAATATTATAAGATAGTTACATAGTGATGCTTTGGATAAATTTTTTTGTAAGACAAAGACAATAACTTTGGTGGAGGAGAAGTAATTTTGGAAAGATATGAAGAGAGATGTGACAAGATATGTTACAAGGTGTATGATATGTCAGGTGGCAAAAGGACATGCATAAAATAAAGGGATATACATGCTATTATTTATTTTAAGAGGACCACAAATAGATTTGAGTATGGATTTTGTATTGGGATTACCAAACACACAGAGATATAATGATTCAATTTTTGTTGTTGTAAATATATTTTCTAAAATGGTTCATTTTATTTCATGTAAGAAAACCAATGATGCCACTAGAGTTGTAAATTTTTTTTGTAAGGATATTATGAGATTACATGGTGTTACAAAAACTATTACATTAGATAGCGACACAAAAATTTTAAGTTATTTTTGGAGGAATTTATGGAGGAAGATCGGGACTAATATACAATTTAGTAGTTCATACTATATTCAAATAGATGGAAAAATAGAAGGTATAAATATGAGATTGAGAAATTTATTGAGATGCATAGTTGGAGAGACACCCAAGCAATACAAGTTAGCTTTATTAAAATTTGAGTTTGCATATAATAGTTCAATGAAGAGATAAACATGTAAATCAGCATTTCATATTATTTATGAGAGAAATCCTATGAGTGTTTTAGATTTGGTATAGTTACCAATTGTAGAATGAGATAGTGATGATGTAGAATTATTTACAAAATGAGTTAGTGATGATGTAGAAGCATTTGTAGAACATATACAATAGTTATAAGAAGTAAAAAAGAAATTTGTAAGAAAGAATCATAAATCAACAACATATGTTACAAGAAGGTCAAAAGTATTTGAATAAGGATATTTAGTGATGGTTTAATTGACGAAAGAGAGATTCATGAAAGACACATATAACAAGTTAAAGTTCAAGAAAATTGGACCATGTAAAATTATAAATAAAATTAATGACAATGCTTATGATAAGAGTTTACCATAGAATTTTGATATCTATCCAGTATTTAATGTTTTAGATTTATATGATTTCCATGGAGAATATGGTGAATATGAATAATTATATTGGCAGAAATAGGTGCCAAAAAATAAGAAAGAAAAGATAGTGTGGGTTTTGAATAAGAAGAAAATAAACATAAGGGAAGGAAGTTATGATAGGTATTTAGTACAATGGGAAGGATTACAATAGGAAGAAAATACTTAGATTATAAAATGATAACTGAAAAAAATTGATAAGAACAAATTGAAGTAGTACAATTAGAGAAACTCATAGGAGTTGAGTTATTTTCAACTAAAGGAGAATGATGTAGAAAAAGAGGGCAAACTTATAAAAGTCATAAATTTTGATTCATATCTCTATTTGAGCCCATATTCATGCGAAAATGACTTTATCAAAAATTTCAATACTACTATAACCCATCATTATAGTTATGAAACATTTTTGATATTTTATGGAGGTCACATGAGACCATTTAAGGGTCTAAAATTATAGTTTAATTTTATTTTTTAGTTTTTTCTAAATTCAAAAATTATCTATTTTTGTAACTAGACTTGAACTTTAGTTAAAATTTATCTGATAGGATAATTTTAATGTTTAATATATTTTTAGAGTTGTGAATGCTTGCATGAAGACTTACTACAAATAACAACTACTAAAAATAACAAGTTGAGATTTATTTATTTTTAGAGTTCTAAATTTTGCATGTCAACTCTAATTCTGAGTTAGGCTTATTTATGTATGATTTGTAATTATTTGAATCATTTAGATATGAATCAATACTAGTTAATATTCATAATCTTTGCCTATTAGATTTTTATTTATCTTGATATTATTCTAGTTGATAACATTTTGGTATATTGTAAAAAATATCATGATGAGATGAAAAATGATTGATCCAAGGAGAGAACATGTGTATAACAAAGAATGTGGTGATGTATAAATGAAAAAAAATATATTTCAAATATAGCATACTTGAATAGGTAAGATATGAAAGGTAATTATAGATGATGAATATTGTGAAAATATAATTTATAAAGATATGATTGAGAAATTAGGTATGTAGTGTGAAAAGTTTACTAATCTTTATCAAATTTCATGGTTTACTTGAAAGGGAATGGAATTACAATAGATAAAAGGTGTTTAATCAAATTTTATATTAGTAAAACTTATAAGGATGAAATATAATGTGATTTTATACCAATGGATACATACCATATATTATTAAGAAGGCCATGGTAGTTTGATAGAAAAGCAATTCATGATGGAGCAATGAACACATATAGTTTATAGAAAGGTGGCATGAAGGTAGTTTTTTTATCTCTTAAATAAGAAGGATAGGATGAAAGTATACTGACTAAAAAATAACTTATCAAATAGATAAATATGATAGGTTGATGTTATGCATTATTAGTGAAAAAAAACACAAAAGTGGTGTAAATACTAATAGAAGCAGAAGTATTATCAAAAGAATATGTAGATGTTATACCTAATGAGTTACTAGATGGTTTAACATTAAAAAGAGATATTGAACATCATATTGATTTGGTTTCAATATCATCTCTACTTAATCAAACAACTTATAATATAAGTCTAATAGACATGTAGAATTGAATAAGTAAGTTATTGAATTAGTGAGAAAGGGTGTAGTAAGGGAGAGCATGAGTCCTTGTAAAAATATAAAATTGTTCACTCCAAATAAAGATAGAGGGTGGAGGATGTGTGTAGATAGTAGAGTAATCTATAAAATTACAATAAAGTACATGTTTCTTATATCTCATTTAGATGATATGATGGATGTTCTTGTCTAAACAAAATATTTTACTAAGATTGATCTAAGGAGTGGTTACTATGATATTTGAATTAGTAAAGGAGATTAATAGAAAACAACATTCAAGATTATAGATGATTTATATGAGTGGATAATGATGCTATTTGGGTTATATAATGCACCCAACATAGTTATGAGGGTAATGAACATAGTGATATGAGAATATATTGGTAAGTTTGTAGTCATTTATTTTTATGGTATTTTAATATTTATTAAGACTAAATAATAACACTTACAACATTTTAGAATGGTATTAGAATTGTTAAGAAAATAAAATATCTATACGAATTTGAATAAGTACAAGTTTATGTATAAAAATTTGGTATTTTTTGGATTTATAGTTTTAGCAGATGGTGTAAGAATGGATGAAGAAAAAGTAAAGGAAATTATTAAGTGGCTTATCCCAAAGAGTATCACAAAGGTAAGAAGTTTCCATGGTTTAGAAAAAATTTACAGAAAGTTTATTAAGAATTTTAGTAGTCTTTTTACACCAATAAAAAAATATATGAGAGGAAAAAAATTTGCATGGACAAGGGAAACAACAAAAAAATTTGAATTGTTGAAGAAAATAATAATAGAAAAGCCTATTTTAGAAATATTATATTTTAACAAAGTGTTTGAGGTTGATTGTGATGCTTCATTTGTGGGAATTGATGTTGTGTTGAGTCAAAAAGGGACTCCAATGGAATATTTCAATGAGAAATTGAATGAGGTAAGAAAAAATTATCTTACATATGATGTTTCTTTTGCCATTGTATAAGCATTAAGACATTAGAGGCATTACTTGGTGCTTAAAGAGTTTATCCTATTTACGGATTATAAGAATTTGAAGTATGTGAACAATAAAAAGAAGTGAAAGAGTAGGCGTGCAAAGTGGGTATCTCTCTTGTAGGGTTATACTTTTATATTGAAGCATAAATTAAGAAAATAAAATTAGGTAGCTAATGCTTTGAGCATGAAAGTGGGGTTGATAACTACTATGGTGAGTGAAGTAGTTGAATTTAAATTTATTAAAGAATTATATGATATTGATCCAAATTTTGGAAAGATAGTAGAATAATGCAATAATCTATTGACAGGTAATACAAGTAATATTTTTGAAGAGTATATTATGTAGGATGGCTATCTCTTCAAAGGGAAATAATTATGTATTCTAATTGGATTTCTAAGAGATAATATTATAAGAGAATTACATAGTGGTGGTTTGGCTAGACAAATAATTTTGGTGGAGAAGTATTTTTATCCAAAGATGAAGGGAGAAGTAAAGAGATATATTTCAAGGTGTAGGATATGTTAGGTGGCAAATAGACATGCACCAAATACAATGTTGTACATGCCATTACCAATTCTAAAAAAACCATATATAGATTTGAGTATGAATTTTATTTTGGGATTAACAAATACACTGAGAGGTAATGATTCAATTTTTATTGCTGTAGATAAGTTTTCTAAGATGGTTCATTTTATTAAATTAAAGAAAACTAATGATGCCACTAGAGTTACAAAACTATTTTGTAAATATATTGTGAGATTTCATAGTGTTCCAAAAACCATTACATTAGATAGGGACAAAAAATTTCTAAGTTATTTTTGAAAGAATGTATGGAGGAATATGGGGACTAAGCTACAATTCAGTAATGCATACCATCCCTAAATAGATGGATAGACAAAAGTTGTAAACATGAACTTGGGAAATTTATTGAGATGTATAGTTGAATAGAATCCCAAGAAATAGGACTTGGCTTTATGGCAAGTAGAGTTTTCATATAATAGTTTAGTAAATATATCAATGGGAAAATTATAATTTCACATTATTTAGTTTAGAAATCCTGAGTATTTTAGATTTCAAATGTTACCAATTGTAGAATGAGTTAGTGATGTTGTAGAAACATTTGCATAACATATACAATAGTTACAAGAAGTAATTATAAAGTTATAAGAAAGCAATGAAAAGTATAAAGTAACAATAGATGTTAGAAGAAGGTCAAAAGTATTTGAAGAAGGAGATTTAGTTATGGTACTTGAGGAAAGAGAGATTTATGAAATGCACATATAACAAGTTTGAAGTTCAAGAAAATTGAACCATACAAAATTATTAAAAAGAATCAATGATAATGCTTATGAGGTGATTTTACCATAGAATTTTGATATCTTTCAAGTATTTATTGTTTTAGATCTATATGATTTCCATGAATAATATGGTGAAGGTAAAGAAGTAGATTGGAAACAATACATGCCAAGGAAGAAGAAATAAAAGATAGTGTAGGTTCTAGATAAGAAGACAATAAACATAAGGCAATGAGGTTATGATAGGTATTTAGTATAATGGGAAGGATTAAAATAAGAAGGAAACACTAAGATTATAAAATAAGACTTGAAGAAGATTGATAAGAACAAAATACAATAGTACAATTAGAACAACTCATAGGAGCTAAGTTCTTTTCAACTAGAGGAGAATGATGTAGACAAAGAGGTCAAACTTTTGAAGTCCATAAATTCTGATTTTTAGCTCTGTTTGAGCCCATATTCACTCCAAAATGGCCATCATGAAAATTCAAGGCTGCCATAACATTCTCTTATGTTTATGGGATATTTTTGCTAATTTTGAAGGCCATACATGAGCATGTAAGTGTCCAAAATTACAGTTTAATTTTCTTTTTAGATTTGTTTCTAAATTTAAAAATGATCTATTTTTGTAACAATACTTGAAATTCAGTTAAAATTCATCCAATAGAATAATTTTAGTGTTTAATTTATTTTCAAAGATTTTTAGAGATGTACATGCTTGCATGCAATGCTTACTAAAATTAACAGCTACTAAAAATACCAAGTCAAGTTTTATTTACTTTTAGATTTCATTACTTTATGTTTATGGGATATTTTTGATAATTTTAAAGGCCATATGTGAGCATCTAAGGTTCTAAAATTATAGTTTAATTTTATTTTTATATTTGTTTCTAAATTTAAAAATGATCTATTTTTGTAACTATACTTGAACTTGAGTTAAAATTCATACAATAGAATAATTTTAGTGTTTAATTTATTTTTAGATATTTTTAGAGATGTACATGCTTGCATGCAATACTTACTAAAAATAACAGCTACTAAAAATAACAAGTCAAGTTTTATTTATTTTTAGAGTTCTAAATTTTGCATGTAAACTCCAATTAAAAGTTGAGGCTTATTTATGTATGGTTTATAATTATCTGAATCATTCAATACAAATCAATACCAATTATTTTTCATAATCTTAGACTATTATATTTTTATTTATCTTGATAGTATTCTAGTTGACAATATTCTAGTATATTGGAAAAAATATCATGATGAGAAAAATAATGACTGCTCCAAAGAAAGAACATGTGCAGAATAAAGAAGGTCGTGATGTAGAGTTTCAAAACAATACATTTCAAACAAGGTGTACTTTAGGAGGTAAGATATGTAAGGTAATTATAGATGGTGTTAGTTTTAAAAATATGGTTTCTAAGATATGATTGAGAAATTAAGTTTACAGTGAGAAAAGAATCCTAATCCTTATCAGATTTCATGGTTTACTTGAAAGGGAATGGAGTTACAATATAAAAAGGTGTTTAATAAATTTTTATATTAGTAAAACTTACAAGAATGAAATATGGTGTGATGTTATACCAATGGATGCATGTCATGTATTATTAGGAAGGCCATAACAATTTGTTAGAAAAGCATTTCATGATGGAACAAAGAACACATGGTTTATGGAAAGGTGGTATGAACGTAGTTTTGTTACCTCTTAAAGAATAAGGATATGTTGAAAACATACTAATTATAAAAGAATTTATGAAAGATTTATAGATGATAGGTTACTGCTATATTGAAATTCATAATGAATTCATAACCAATAAGATCTCTCCTACAAATCATTACAATAACATAAATAATATAGACATTGTAAAAAAAATAAATATGTATAGTTAAGTCTCTGAATAATATTCAAAATCTCCGTGTGGGTCTCAAGAATTGATCAAATCAAAAATACATAGGAATACCTATTAAAAAAGTAAGGTAGGTTGTTTTGTGGAACCAATTTTTGTTGCATGAATAACCATAAATTTGGAGTTTCTATTATTATTATTATTATTATTATTATTATTATTATTATTATTATTATTATTATTATTATTATTATTATTATTATTATTATTATTATTATGCACTCAATAAATACGTGCACAAAATATAATAGTAACTACAACAATAAATAAATAACTCTCAAAACAAGCTTATACACTTTACTCCAACACCCTCCCTTATGTGTAGAATAGGGAGTGAAAAAAGAGAAAACAAAGAGACTAATGGGTCTCAACAACTAGGCTTGATTAGGTACCCATGTATAAATCACAGTGAAATATAAAGTGTCTCTATGATAACCAATCCATCTTACTAGACTACATGGATGAAAAATCATTGTAACCACCAAGTCAAATAAGAACTGGTACTTTATACAATGCTAACTCTATAAAAAATAGTGATTCAAAACACTATAAGAAAGTGTCACCAAAGATGAAATGTATCACCACAAGGTGCCCAAAAATTAGTAATAACTAAAGTCAAGATAGCAAAAAACATATGATGTAAGGTGTCCCAATAAATAAAATGGCTCAATACTCAAACATAAAGGTAAAAAAAGGTGCACTAGATGGAATGAAGGCTATCAAATACAAATGCACTTGGTGAACTCAAAAGTCTCAATGGAATTCCAATCTATATGAGTGGTCTGGATCCACTACTCAATCAAAAATAATAATTGACACTAAAATTCACCAGAATAAATCTTACAAAAAAATATTGTTATAGGTGTTGATAGTGAAAAATGGTTTGCCAACTGAATTTGATCTACTAACAAAAGATGCAGTGCATCAAGGGTTAACAAGAAACATGACAATGAAAGAAGTAAGATCTACACCATAACCCCCATACTGTTGATTGAGTGGAGTGGCATTAAAAAGGTGTATATGAGTATAATGAATCCACTACTCAAACACTGATATGCTGACACTATATTCACTAGAATAGATAATCTTAAAAAGGAGATCAAGTTCGATAACAAATATAAAAAAGAGTTGAAGATACAAAACAAATATCTCTCAAAAAATGGCCCTAGTAGTGATTGGATAATCAATAATTGAAGATTAAGTGCTCAGCATAGATCACTCAAACATGAATAAAAAATACTCCATGACTCTTAGTGTGACCACAAATGAATATCCCATACAACAAGAAACACCAGATGATGCATAAAACCAAGAATGTGATCCATATGTATAAGATACCATCAAGAAAAAGAGAGTTGATCCTAAAACAAGGGATCAATGTATGAGACAAAAAATGAACTCAGGAATGTAAGATGTTGGGATATTCTAAAAATGCATATGTGAGTTAAAACGTGGTATAAAAAATATAATGCACACTCAGAATGGGACATCAAACTCTGTTAAAAATGCATCCATGAGTGCAAAGTGTGATGATAGGGACAACCATATGGGCCAAGAAGATATAAACATAATAATAATGACCTCCAAGAAATGAAGGTAAGGAGAAGAAATAAAAAGTTTATTTTATCTATGAGGGGATCTGACCTCCTGCCATACTGGACCTCACCCTCCTTCTTTGACTAGCGAGATAGAAAGTAAATAGAAAAAAAACTTTTTCCCTTTTACAATTTTACCCCAATTTATAATTTTGTCCCCATCTAACAATATGAACACACTTTTATAAATTTCCTCCTTTTGAAAAATTCCCACTTATAAAAATAAAAACCCCTTAAAAGTGATGCCCCCATGACCAAATGTTTTTTTGCCCTATATTAACTCACTATTTATGAAGAATAATTCACCCCACTTTAGTAATTACCCCACCATTAATATTCCATCTACTTTAAAAACCTTTAATATCCCTAATGGGATTGAAATCTTAATAATGGGATTGAAATTTATTACAAAATATATAACTACTGAGTGTGCCATATAGAACTTCAATCTTGTAACTCTATAAAATTGAATTTAAAGAAAAAACCAACCTTTATGTGGATTTGGGAGGCAACTGAGGTGGTGGAGTAGAGACATATTAATATAATGAGGATTTCCATGTGAAAATAAATCATAGAGAAGGATAGTTTTTACACCCATCTATCGAATCAAATTTGGTGTTGGCTGGCTTAGTGTTCAGAACCTCAAATTGAGCAAAATAGATTTTGTTGGAGAATATTATGCTGGAAGAGTTGAGATTCCAATATTGGATGGTGGAAATGCATAAAAACCCCAAAAATTATGCCATGTAATAGGTATAAGGGAAAATGATTTTCTTAGAATACCAAATTAGCTATTATACACTTTTAGTCATAGAAGAAAAATGCCACGAAGCCCTAAAGGGATAATGACAACACATAATGGTGAAGACAACTTGAGCAACAGTTGGTGAGGAAAGAACTAGATGAGTCAGGGGTAGTAGACAACTATTCAAAAGATAGTTGGGAGGTTAGTGATGTTGGTGGATAAAGATGTGGCCAAACAAAAGTATTATGGCCAAGTAAAATGACTTTAAATGCTGAGAAACCCTTTTTAAACATAGCCAATAGTGAAAGAGCATGTGCAGTGGATATTGATGGCATCGATCAAGTGGATTTTAGAGGACTATAGTGGGTAAATGCTCAAACATAGCCAAACATATATGCAATCAAACCAATGCTATAAATGATGAGATTTAAATCCTCTCTAATTTTATTTGATTAGGCAATATACCAATGCTCCAACATATTCAAGGAGGAATGTTTAGTCGATGACCTAGGTATGTGTAGCTAGGGTATGCATGGGTTTTTAAAAGAAGAATGACATAGTGAGAGGATACTCTGGATAGTCCACATAAAATAGTTTTTAGATTGTGAGAAAAATGGAAGATCAATAAATAATGATCAATTATATTGCCAAAAAATTAATGACAAATAAAATGCTTTGATTTGAATAGTGTAGTATGATGGAGAATTCCCTGAAGAGAAGAAATTCATAGTTCAACAACAAATAGATCCAATCATAAATTGAGTAATCCCAATGCCAATGTAAAAACCCATGTGGTGGATGAACAAATACTAAATAAATCCAACTATATAAAATCCACCAAAAAATTGAATGGTACAACTCAATAGGAGAGGTAAGTCTCAATTTTTTTGTCAAACAACACGCTAAGTTAGGGATGCATAGAGAGGCTCTGATACCATATTGGAATTCATAATGAATTCATAACCAATGAGATCTCTCCTACAAACCATCACCATAATATAAATAATATACACATTATACAGAGAGGAAATATGCATAGTAAAGTCTTTGAATAATATTCATAATCTCTGTGTGGGTCTCAAGATCTGACCAAGTCAAAAATACATGAGAGTGCATATTAAATAGGCAAGGTAGGTTGTTTTTTTAAACCAAATATTATTGTATGAATAAACATAAATTTGGAGTTTCTATTATTATTGTGTACTCAATAAATACATGCACAAAATATAACATTAACTCTAACAATAAACAAACAACTCCCTAAACAAGCTGATACACTTTACTCCAACAATCTATACATTAGTGGCTAAGAAAAAATACACAAAAGTGCTACAAATACTAACAAAAAGTAGTAGTGTCAAAAGAATATGCAAATATTTTACTTGATGAGTTACCAGATGGTTTACCACCAAAGAAAAATATTTAACATCATATTGATTTGATTTTAAGATCAACTCTACCCACTCAAATAACTTATAAGATGAGTCCAATAGAACATGTCAAATTGAGTAGGTAGGTTATTGGATTAGTGAGGAAGGATGTAGTAAGGGTGAACATGAGTCCTTGTGCAAAACCAATGTTTCTAACTCTGAATAAATATGGAAGATGGATGATGTGTATGGATAGTAGAGTAAATTAAACTAAGGTACATATTTCCTATATCTCATTTAGATGATATGATGGATGTTCTTGCATGATAAAAATATTTTACTAAGATTTATATAAGGAGTGGTTATTATCAGAATTGAATTTATGAAGGAGATGGATGGAAAATAACATTCAAGACTAGAGATGGTTTATATGAGTGGATGGTGATGTTATTTGAGTTATCTAATACACCCAACATATTTATGAGGGTGATGAACAAAATTCTATGAGAATACAATTGTAAGTTTGTGGTGTTTTATTTTGATGATATTTTAATATTCAATAAGACTAAGTAATAACACTTACAACATTTGAGAATGGTATTAGAATTGTTAATAAAAGAGAAACTTTATGAAAATTTAAAGAAGTGTAGGTTTCTAGAGAATAATTGATATTTTTGGGATTTGTAGTTTCAATAGATGGTATAAAAATGGATGAAGAAAAATTAAAATAAATTTTGAGTGATCTATCCCAAGGAATATCATAGAGGTAAGGATTTTCCATGTTTAACAATTTTTTACAAAAATTTTTTTAAGAATTTTAGTATTGTTGCACCAATAACAAATTGTATGAGAGGAAAATAATTTACATGGACAAGAGTAGAAATAGAAAGCTTTGAGTTGTTGAAAAAAAAATATATAAAAACCTATTTTAGCATTATTATATTTTAAAAAAGTGTTTGAGGTTGATAGTGATGCTTCGTTTGTTGTAATTGGTGGTGTGTTATGTCAATAAGGGAAGCTACTAGTATATTTTAGTGAAAAACTAAATGAGGTAAAAATAAAGTATTCTACATATGATTTTGAATTTTATGATATAAAAGTATTAAGACATTGAAGGCATTACCTGGTGCCTAAGGAGTTTATCCTATTTATTGATCATGAGGCTTTGAATTATGTGAACATTCAATAGAAGTTAAATAGTAGGCATGCAAAGTGGGTGTCTTTATTGTAGGGTTATAATTTTGTGTTAAAGCATAAATTAAGAATTAAGAATCAGAGAGTTGATGATTTGAGAAGGAGAGTGGGGTTGACGACTAATATGGTGAGTGAAGTATTTGGGTTTGAATTTATTAAAGAATTATATGATTTTGATACATATTTTGGTAAGATAGTTGAGCAATACAAGAATCCATTGATAGGTGATACAAGTAATGTTTATGAATAATATATTATACAAGATGGTTATCTCTTCAAAGATAAATAATCATATATTCCAATTAGGTATATAAGAGATACTATTATAATAGAATTACACAGTGGTGGTTTGGATTGAAATTTTGGCAAGATAAAGATAATAGTTTTGGTGAAGTATTTTTGGCTAGAGATGAATAGATATGTGATAAGATATGTTTCAAGGTGTTGGTTATATCAGATGGAAAAAGGACATGTACACAATGTAAAGATTTACATATCATTACTGGTTTCAAGAGGACCATGGATAGATTTGAGTATGGATTTTGTGTTGGGATTACCAAACACATATAGAGGTAATGATTCAATTTGTGTTATTGTAGACAGGGTTTCTAAGATGGTTCATTTTATTGCATGTAGGAAAAACAATGATGCCACTAGATCTATAGAACTATTTTTAAAGGATATTGTGAGATTGCATGGTGTTCCAAAAACCATTAAATTAGGTAGGGACACAAAATTTATAAGTAATTTGGTAGGAATTTATAAAGGAAGATGGGGACTAAGATATAATTTAGTAGTGCATACCATCCCTAAACATATGGACATACATAATTTATAAACAAGAGCTTGAGAAATTTATTGAGATGTATAGTTGGAGAGAAGCCCAAGCAATGGAAATTGGCTTTACCAAAAGCCAAGTTTTCATATAATAGTCCATTGAATAAATAAATATTAAAATAAACATTTTAGATTATTTATAGTATAAATCTTATGAGTATTTTAGATTTGGTACAGTTATCAATTGCATAATGAGTTAGTGATGATAAAAAAGAATTCATAAAACATATACATCTAAAAAGTATAAATCAACAATAGATGTCAAAAAAAGGTCAAAATTATTTGAATAAGGATATTTAGTGATGGTTTAGTTGAGGAAATAAATATTTCTAAAAGGCACATATAACATGTTGAAGTACAAGAAAATTGTACCATGTATAATTATAAAGAAAATCAATGATAATGCTTATGAGGTGAGTTTACAATTTTTTTTTAATATTTATATAGTATTAAATGTTTTATATTTATCTAATTTCTATGGAGAAGATGGTGAAGGTGAATAATATGAAAAATTATATTAGCAACAACAAGTGCCAAAGAAGAAGGAATAAAAGATAGTGCAGGTCCTAGAAAAGAAGATAGTAAACATAAGGCAAGAAAGTTATGATAAGTTTTGGTATAGTGGGAAAGATTAAAATAGAAATAAAATACTTAGATTATAGAATGGTATCTGAATAATATTGATAAGAACAAATTGTAGCAATATAATTATATCAACTCACAAAAGCAATATTTTCAACCAAAGGAGAATGATGCAGATAAAGGGGCCAAACTTCCAAAGGCCATAAATTTTGATCTATAGCTTTGCTCAAACCCATCTTCATGTCAAGATGAGTGTATCAAAAATTTAAATGCTTTCATAACCATCCCTTATAGTCATGGGATGTTTTAGATATTTTTTGAAGGCCATACGTGACCATCTAAGGGTTCAAAACTTTAGTTTAATTTTATTTTCAAGTGTTTTTTATAAATTTATAAATTATGTATTTTTGTAACCAGACTTGAAAATTATTTTAAATTCATCCAATAAGATAATTTTAGTGTTTAATTTTTTTAAATATTTTCTAGAGATATGTGCACTTGCATGCAATACTTACTAAAAATAACAGCTACTAAAAATAACAAGTCAAGTTTTATTTATTTTTAGAGTTATAAATTTTGCATGTCAACTCCAATTATGAGTTAATGTTTATTTATGCATGGTTTTTAATTATTTGAATCATTAAATACAAATTGATACTGGTTATTATTTAGAATCTTGGCCTATTATATTTTTATTTATCTTGATAGTATTATGGTTCATTACATCTTGAGACCAAACCATATAATGATGCACCATCTAATGTTGATAATGATGAGAGCTAAACCAGAGTGGGAAGTAGAAAACCCGTGATGACCCAAAAAAACTCAAAGTGGGATTTTTTATTACCAACACCAAATTATAATAACACACCGTTAAGAATGTTTATAATAGTTGTTCTCCATTGAACCTTGTCTCATAGATATAAGATTCACCCAAAAATGAAATCCAAGGAAATATTTCAATTTATGGGAATTCATAAATGGTTCCTCTCTACTTAAGGTGGTCTCAAATCCCACCTTATTATGTTGATTACTCACAGAGTGGAGATAATGTGGAAAACACCACTCCATCTTGCATTGAAACATTTTGTGTGTGAACCAAAAACCTCTTCTTAGAAATGAGTTTGTAACACTCACAAATAATCATGTTCATGTAGAATTTTTGAATGAGGATTCCTTCACATGAATATTCTCATATGTAATGTGTGTGGCCTTATAGACTTCAATAAAATTATTTTTTAGGTATGTATGTTAGCGGCTTGGAAACTTTAATGTTATCTACCTTTAACAAGTTAAAGTTTTTATATTTCATCCATAAACCAATTTAAATACTATTAGTCTAGATGTTTCACAATATACTACCTCACACAAGGATATACATGGTGTCATGAATTTTGGTTTCCAAAAATTTGGCCTCTACCATAATTTATTGGAATAAAGATCTTGTACACTATTATGTGTTGTTCAAACTTGATATTGGTTGAAAAGCCTTTTGAATTTTGCATATTTATGCTTTTAATGATGGTCCAGATAAGAAAAAGTTATGGTGTTATCTTGATGAAATTATTAACTTTTCTAACTGGATGATATGTGGTGAATTTAATATGATTAAAGTTCCTAAGGAAAAGGAAGGCACTTTTTTGATGTATTATTGCATTGGAGAGCATGACAATTCATTTTATTTAAATACCATTTGGATTTATCAAACCTTAATTTCCATTTGTGTTCTTATTAAAATGGATCCTTTATTCACATTATCTAAATTTTGAGTTAGCCCAAAATGTATTCTTAAATGTCTTAGTCATATCATGCTCATTGAGAAATATGCAAATGCTGAAACTTAAAGCTTAACTAGAAGCCAATAAAAAAATATAAATTTATACTCCAAATCTCACATAAACCTCTAATTAAGAAATGAAAGAGAAAATAAGAACTTTACCTTCATTTAGTGAATGTAAATTCTCATTCATTTACATAGATTTTGCTCATGCTTTGTGGATTGTGGTTTCTAAATGGGTTTCATGAAATAAATCAAGAAACATGTAACTTGGATTACTTGCTTGATTAATTGATAATATTTCTACAGATATTTCACTTAAGTTCATGATGATCCAAATGAAGATTCAAGAGAAATTTTATATATTTCTTTGATGGAAAATGGATGGATTGGATTATTTGAGGTTTATTTGAATAATATTATTTTCTATGGTTGAGATTTGGTCTATGAGTCAAATACATTAAATGCGAAAGTTGATAAAGTTGAAGGATTCATTAAATGATTGATGAGATGGCTGAATATCTTAATGAAAGGGTTGAATGTCATAATGAGAGGATTGAATGCCTTAATGAGAGCTTTGAATGTCTTAAATGAGTTTTTTAATAACTTGAATGAGTTTATTAATGATCAATGAATTAGATAAATGGATAAAATGAGCTGGTTGGATAATTTACCTATTATTTAGAATTATGTGTGTATGTATTTTATTAGGGACTAATTAGATAAATAATAAATATTAACCAGTTAATTAATTAAATTACAATGTTAGTGGGACTATATGGAAATATTTGATTAATAGTATGGGGGTCATGTCATAATTAAGGTGATATTAATCTAGATTTTGATGATGGATGGGTTAGTTAAGATAATTGATGACTAATCAAATGTCAATGATAGTAGATTAGTAATGAAACTAAGATGTTAGAATTAGGGTGTCTACATTGCCCCCTCTTTGAAAGGGCATTGTTGAAACAATGACTTTTCAATGAATATAGAAAATTTAAAAGAAGGATGTGTGCACTAGGATGTCCCTAGTGACATAATTTATTAGGAAGATGATTTAACTATTATTAGTTATGTTTCCACCTAAAGAGCGTGTGCTGGGATGAAAGACATAGAGGGGATCTTGAAATGAGAAGAAGGGTTAGCATGGAAACATTTAGGGTAAAGATGGAGGGGTAGGGTGAATATATAGGTGTTGGTGTGCATTTCATGACGGAGTATGATGATGTTTTTATGGACATTATGAATGGATGATATTAACATATTTTATTTAAAGATTATATGCTTTTATTTTTTCCAATAGATGATGTGTGAGAAGCTTGGATTGTGAGTGATATATCCTGAGAATGTTAGAGGCTTTAATGTGAATATGATATATCCTGATAAATATTTAGGCTTTGATTTTATTAATTATTTTTTATGTACAAGCATAAATCAAGGAGTTAACTAATTTTATGGATTGATGATGTGATGATGAAGGTTCATGTTTATGGATGCCATAGATTCTATATGATGTAGATTTATGTGATGAATATCTTAACACTTTTGTTATATTATTTATGATACATAATGAGTTAGTGAGAATGGATATTTATTTATAATGAATTCAAATTATTGATATTTAATTATAATATATGTATGAGAATGAATATTTATGAATGTTAATGAGCATTGGGGATGTAATGTTACATGCTACTAATCTTGTATAGAATATCATATATTTGAGAAACTTGGTGTTTGTTATAATATATGACATGATGCACCATGATATGGAAAACCATGATGAAATTATTACCAAATATAGTAGTAATGACATAAATGCAACAAATAATAAAACAAACCAATAATGAATTAAAAAAATTAATAGTAAGCAAATTAAAAAACACACACATAAAAAAGTTATGTTTTATACTTTATCAAGTTTAAACCCTTAAGATTTGGTGACCTATTATAGTAATAGGATTGGGAAGGATGTGTCCCAATAAATTTTAAATATTTTATTTTCTACAAGAAACAATGTATGCAAGGGGGTTAGGTTTAGGAATGATATATTCTGAGAAAGTTGGAAGATTTGATGTGGGAATGATATACCATGATAACATGGCAATAAGCTGTTTAAAATTTTAACAAGGATTCTAACAAAATTTAAGGAAAAGACAAGTTGTTATTTTTGGGGTTTTTACTTTCCATTTTTAAATTTTTTTTCTTTGTTTAATTTTTAGTTTTTGACAAAGCTATGAACAAAGGGGAAACTAGTTCTAGCATTGATGATGTATATGGTAGTAGATTTAAATGATTTAAAATGATATGATTGAGGGATTAATGATGGGATAGATAAGGGATTTAGGATGGTTCTTCCAAGGTTTATGTTTCATAATAAGCACATGTCCATTTATCTTCATTCCATGTTAACGATGTGCTTTAAAGAAGCATGAATGTACCAAGATTCTTCCAAAAACATGTTTCAATTAATCTTTCATGTCCTTATTAAGGTCAAAAGCATGGAGAGGGATAATTATCAAGGCAAGGATGGTTTATTATGGGTAATGATGGTTTATAATGATTTAGCATGGGTAAGGATGGGTTAGGATGGTTTAGCATGGGGAAATAGACTTGCCCTCAAGTATAGGGTACTTATAGACTAGATTTATACATGATGCTTGAAATTGGTTTTCATCTTGGTGGTTTCTAAAGGTGCCATAAGAATTAATTTAACCTTTGGATGATCTCTCTCTCTCTCTCTCTCTCTCTGAATTATTTATTTATTATTAATCTTTTATGTTTTATTATAGTAACATTGTCTTCTTCAAGTAATAAGTCTATAATATCATGTTTTGAATAGTTTATATGATTGGAACATGTCACTGGTACGTGATCCATATATTATGTCATGGATTTATTTGATTTATAAGTTGTATTATTTTGAAAAGAATATTACCAAAGTTTCATCATATCCCATACAATAAATGGTGCTGCTAAGGAGGGTGAAGTGGGATGGACATAGAATGAAGATATTTATTTGATTATATGAAAGGTTTTAAGGGATTATATAATATGGAGGTAAGTGTATTTGTTTTGTAATTGGTACCAACAATTTCACATATCCTTTTAGATTCTAAACGTTTCATGAGTGCTTCATATGATCCAATTTTACATGCTTTAGAAAGGAGATCAAAGATATTTAAATTTTTTGTTGGAAGCGTGACTAATGTTTTATTTTCTAATTGTGACCTCTAAACCTTGAATTATCACATTTTTCTCATTTTTACATTTATTAATCATGATTTATTCTTGTATCACATAAGTTTATTTGAGTAATTATACAAAATTGTGTAATTTTTTACAATTTAATTATAAGCCATTTATCCATATTATATTTTGGTAAACTGGTGCTCTATTAAAATAATTATATAGTTATGCATTTATAAATATTTGGAATAATAAAAACTTATCCAAATTTATTAGGGTTAATTCTATCATATGTCTTAGGTCATCCCTAGCTCCATTGTGATTGATTTTCATGATCATGGGCCATAGGTTATTTTTCCTAATTTGTTTAAAATCCTAGGGATCTTGTATGGTGTGTATATGTTCTATTATTTATATTAATTTATATCATCAAAATTTATTATATTTGAGATTATTAGGGTTAATCTAAAATAATTAAATTTTATTGAATTATCTTTGATTGATTCTATACGAATCTTGAAAATTAAAATGGAATTTGGAAATATCTAATGTTGTTTCAAAAGTTATATATATTTTTTCAATATATATGTTTTATTTCAATAATAATTTTGTAAATGAATCTTAATAAAATAATGTGCATGAATATTAAGAAAATTATGATTATGAGGTTGAGACCCTGATGAAATATTTCATTAAAAAAATTATTGAAATAAGATGCATATGAAAATTTATCTTCACACATTTCATTCTCTTATATCCAATAACCATATCTCCCTTGTGATTGATTTTATTGATATGAATCCCTAAGTTATTATTTTACATAAAATTTATCAACCCTAAAGTGCTTTTATGGTGTGTACATGTTAAATGTTTAATTTCAATTTATTCCATAAATTTTGATTAGATTTGAGATTTCTAGGGTTATCTTAAAACATTTTAATTTCATTCAAATTTATTTGGTTAATGATATAACAAGATTGAAAATAAAAATGGAATCCATAAATGTATCTAATGTTATTTTATTTTTATTTTTTATTTGGTAAAAGATGCGTTCTTTCAATAATAATGGTGTGAATGAATCTCAATAGAATAATGTGTTGGTATGTGTCATATTCAAAATTGATATGAAGTCTACCTTAGTAATTTTTGTTATCAAGGTGAGTTTTATTATGTGCATAATATTATCAATATTAATATTTATTGTGGTATTTATTATTAAATGTGTGAGAAGGGTTAGGCATACACAATGATTGGTTTCACGTTCCACTCCATCAATAATCATCCCCCACCCACCTCTTTATCTTCCTATATGGGGAACATGTGTGTCCTTTATGGGTAATTTATCAATAATCAATCAAATTTTTAGAGATGTAGTCATTTTAGAGAAAAAATATGACTTATTGGTCATTCTAATTGTTCTGTAACATTCTATTATTTTCACACTTCTTCATTGCATATCCATTTGTTTGGTTAATAAGTTTATGTTTAAAATTGAAATATGTTACTTTTACTAATTATATTTAAATGAAGTATTTAATTACAAAGTTCTTAGGTCTTCTTATTTCTTGACATGGTTTAGAGTTAAGATCCTTTTCCATTTATGGTATCCAAATTAGTTTTCATAGGTATATGTGGTGGACTTTTTAATTTTAATAAATATTGACATTCCCACAAAACGTCCCCAATATCCTACCAATTTTTTGAGCCAATCCTCATAGAGGGTTTTCAAAATTACCCATTGGGTATTTTCAAATAAAAAATTACAAATTTTTAGCCTACTCTCATAGTTGGTTTTTAAAATTACCCACTAGGTTTTTAAATCGAAAACTACAATTTAGAGTCATTTGCATGGAGAGAGATATATTTTATGGATACTAATTTGCATGTATCATATATTATTATCTCAAATCTAGTTTTTCCTTTGAATGGATTCATGTAAATTTTGTATATATATATGTATGGAGGAGTTACATTGAATATTATTATTTATTTTTAATATTTTTATGTGGATCATATATTTTTATTAAATTTAGAGTGCTAGAGAGAGTAAGATCCATTTTTTTCACCTGAAACAAACACTATGAGCTCTTTTCTAAAATAATGAATATCATGTTTCATGTATATCTGAATAATTCACAATAGTGAGAATGGTTTTATGTGAAGTAAAATGGCATTTTCAGCTCATCTAACATGTTATCAAGACCAATTATCACATTTTTCAATATATTGAGATGAGGTTTTAGCTTTTATATTTGGATATAGGTTGGATTTGGGTCCATTGGAAGGGATATTATTTTTCCTTATCTATTTTTGAGATCTACATAGTGGTGGGGTCAATTTTTCATTTTGATGAACCATTTTCTTAGAATTTATATATATTTTTACCTCATTTGTTAATCAACTCATGCTTTTTGGTTTTTTAAAGAGGTGATAAATTTTAACTAGTAAGTCATAATTAATTTATATTATTTTGAAAGTGCATTTTTTTCATGTTCTTTATAGAAGTGATATCTATTTATTTTGATTTTGTGTCATATATGTACTTATTCAATATAAATATATGTGTAAACTATAAATCATACTAATTTACACATAGAGAATATGTTCCACCTTGTTTTTAGAGTGAATCACTTTTATGTTCTTCATAAAGCTTCCATGTGGGTTTATTAGATGTAAATTTTGCTCTCATTATTTTATAAAGTTCCATATGAGGGGTTTCAATTTTAGCCTTGTATACCTTTATGTGAGTATGTGTTTTATCACACACCCTTTTTGCATATATGTTTCTATGTTATTCATGTGGCACATTGGACACTTTTGTGGTTTTTTATGTTATTTTTTTCATAGTTACCACATTGACAAATTTTTGTGATATTGATAGTTGTGTGTTGTTCAATATCTAGTTAGCATTGGGGGGTCAGGGGTCAAGAGTGGAGGGGTGTTATTTTTTACTAAATTATGAATTATAAGGGTAATGATTACTTGGTTGTTCACTGAATATTCAAATGAGGGTTAGACGTAGTACTGTGACATAATAGTTTTGGGTGGCCATTATTCTAACTTTTGGTATTTTCTCTGTTCCTCAAATTCTATTTTATTTCATTCAAGGCTTAATTATATTAAATAGTAATCTAATTTATTATATTCATTATTATTTCTAACTTTCATTTTACATGGGTGCCTCACTAGGCATATTTGTCGAGACCCATCTTTAAGAGCTTAAAAATTTCATCTCTTTTACCACAACACCTAAACTAACCTTTAGAGGGTTCATTGCTACATGAAGTTCACTTAGTGCCAAAAAATTTGTCAATTTCATAACATTTTAAAAAAAATATTTAAGTGGCATAAAAGTGATAGATATTGTGGCTCAAATATGGTGCTATTATTAGCACACTTTTGTGTTACTATGCAAAATGTAATTTACCCTTGTTTGATTTCCCTTTTTACATAATATTATTTCCATGGTATTATATTGTGAATTTTTAATATTTTATATAAAATAAGAGCACAAATCCATTCCATGGGGCCACATTTTTATTGTATTTTTGCTTTCCACAATGTTTGAAAAAATATCTAATTATAATATTATATAGTTATAATTAATATAAATTTATACAAAAACCTATAATAACAATATTCAAGTACTAAACATAATTAATTAATTAATATGTTAAATTCTAGACCAAATTTAGCTCAAAACATTGCATAAAATTATGGTACATCCTTTTAATATGGTATTATCGATCCACATTATGGATATAGTTTACTAAATATGTTGCATAGTTCATTTATACTATGCTCAATTATGTAATTCATGTATTTAAAACATCATGTAAGAAATTTATTAAAGTTATTTCTTTATAAATATAACTATTTAATTAAGTTATAATGGTAAAATTAGTGTTTGGATGGTCTAGGCATTCTTTTATTGACGAGTCAATAACTTGTAACCTTTGAAACCGAGGGTTTTATCAAAGATAATGAAACTATTAGTTTGGGTAGGTGGCAGTTCTGTAAATATTTTTAGTTAGATATTTTTGAATCACCTCAATGGTTTCATAGATGACATTATACTTAAAGGGATAGTTTTTCGATTGAATAAAAGATAGGCAAATGAACATTTAAAAATGTTTTCATTTTTAAGTGATGGTTCTTTAAAGTATATGGTGGGTTTCAAGATGGAATGACATACATTCGGTCTTTTTTTAAGGCATATATCATCAAATAATGTAATGAGAGTCTCTTAATTTGGAATCATATTGTAATTTTGAAGTTTGGATCCTTATTCATGTTGTCTCATTGTTCCTATTTTTGAGTGGTTGTTATAGTTACATTAGTTCTCTACAAAGTGTCTAAGAAGTGGAAATAATTATTATGTAAAATATTTGGTTAGTGTAGTAGTGAAACATTTATATATGAAGGCCATGCTTAGTATCAACTTTTACAATTTTTGAATTACATTGGTTGAAGGGGAGTGCAATTTCGTCACCCACTATAGCTTTTCCCACACCAAATTTATACAAGTCATACATTATGCTCATCTAATGATTTGGTTTATTTTATTCTTCCTTATTATGTTAGTTATTAGGTACAATTTAATCTCAACACTTATTTCTCTTTATTTTAACATTGAAGGTATAATTTAAACATCATACACCAATCATATTCTGATTTAGGAGTATAGGATCCATGTTGGTGAAGCTCAATGTGGAATATCAACCTAGTTTACTCATCAGGTTGTTATCAAATCCCATGTTTTGTATGGTTTTGTGTACTTGTGACTAGGTTGTAATATATTGCTATCACTAGAGAAAGCATTGTTTTTGGTCGAGGTATACTAGTTCTCTTTAGAGAAGAAATTTACACAAGGAAGTGGAAGTAAGAGATTGGAAGTATGGTTTTATCTAATGATTAATTTTCCCATATAATAGAAGATTGATTTCACAAACTTAAGTAATGAGTGTCTAACATTTCTATTTCAAAGAGTAATATTGGTTGGAATCCATCATGGGGATTCTCATGATAAACTTGGTGTTTCTATGGAGACAAGAAATAAAATAAGGAGGACACTCTCAAGCATGAGAATATGGAATAACAATCCCATTCCACATAAGCCTCATTTATATTCAATGCTAAGTTAAAGATACATATTCAATCATATAATAGAGATGTGAATGTTGAGAAACATGACTAATGGTTATCTTAACTAGAGGTATATATCAGTTTGCATCATATTAATGAGAGGTAACATATATATTTTTAAAGATTACATTTAACTAATCATGATTTAACTTAGTTTGAAAGTTATGTTCATACCTTGGTTTTAAAAATAATTATATGATTACTAAGTGAGATGATTTTAATATGCTAATTAATAGGTAGTTTTATCCTATTTTTATGAGAAAGAGAGGCCCATAAACAAGAAGAAGACTTTTAAATCTCTCAAAGGTGAAGACTTAAACATTGTAACTCTGATGTGGATGAGACACTATATTGTACCTTAGTCTATATAGAGGTATGTTTGGGTAGTAGTAGTGATCAAAAGAGTGAAACTTTCTAAGATTTTTCATATTAAAATTCAGCCATAGAAAATAAAACTAGATGCTATTTTCTATGCTTGTTGACCAAAAAACTGATTAGAAAGGAGTTAGTAGATAAATTTGGGATATAAAGTTACACTCATCAAAACCCATATGATTTGGGTTGGGTGAAGAAAGGTGTATACATCAAGATGAAAAAAAATGTAAAATAAAGTTTTATATAAATGCACATTTCATTAAAGAAGTTATAGTTGATGTTGTGCCTCTTGATGTGTGTGGTGTAATGTTTGGCCATCCTCACTTGTATTTTTAGAGTGTTATTTTCATGAGAAATTACAATAAACATTATTTGGTAAAGGATGGATAGAGATACATCACTTAAGATTGAAAATATGATTATAAAATATCTTTAGTACTTCATGTCAAGTTAAATGTTTATTAGTGCAAGTGTCATGATCCCATCCTTATGTATCTTGTCATGACTACTTAGATGATTAATTTAACATGTTGATTGCTAAACTCCTTTACATAACTAGACTACATTATTGTCCCAATGATGTGATATTGGGATTCATGCTGATATAGAACATGTGTATAGTTGTTGTTACACTTCTTTGTTTAGTTAGATTATATTATTAGACCCTGATGTTATGATATATGATTTCAAGTTGATGCATTTACCCTATTTATAATTCTACATGTGATGATGTATGGGTCATTTGATGTATTTTATACATAATTTTAGTTCATTACTACTTTATCATTTTTATTGATCATTAGATCAGATACTACTGATGGACCCACTTTGTGGTTGCAGGTATTGATCATGAGCTACATTGGATGATGGTGTTAGATTTTAGGGGACTAGGAGTGGTTCTGAGCAGTTAGATGAATTCTGAAAGGTGACTACGTAATCTTGATTTATGTCATGTTTTAGTGTATTGTGTTATGCATGAGTTCAAGACTTGAACTTGGTCTATTTGTTATCTTGAATTCATCAGTTGATAGTTCTTTGCTTGATTGTCTCATTTCAGTGCATACACTTTTATGTCTTACATGGGTTATGGATTATCCTAGTTGTCTCATTTTCCACTCTCGATAATCTCAAACACAATGCCTTTTAGGTAGTTTCAATTGAATCAATTGGTCATCTAAGGTCAGGTGTATGACATTATCTATTGCTCACCCTCTTTGAACAATAGTTTTTGTAAAGTATCTTTGTATGCTTATACATGGTCAATACATTTAATTATATATATAGATATATGTTAAATATACATATATGAATGTTTATATAAAAAATATAAAAATATATAAGTATATTTGTATGCACTATATATATATATATCTCTCTCTCTCTCTGTGTGTGTGTACATATTATATATACAAATATACTTATATATATTTTTATATATGTTATATACACATTCATATATTTATATATAAAATATATCTATATATATATATATATATATATATATATATATAATTAAATGTATTAACCATGTATAAGCATACACAGATACTTTATAGAAAACTATTGTTCAAAGAGAGTGAGCAACAAATAATGTCATACATCTGATTTCTATAAAGTATATGTGTATGCTTATATATGGTTAATACACACACACACACACACACACACACACACACACACACACACACACACACACACACACACACACACACACACACATATGTTATATATACATATATAAATTTGTATATAACATATATAAAAATATATATAACTATATTTGTACACACACACACACACACACACAATTATGTGTACATCTGTGTATGCTTATACATGGTAATACATTTAATTATATATATAGATATATTTTATATATACATATATGAATGTGTATATAACATATATAAAAATATATATAAGTATATTTGTATACACAATATGTACACACACACACACACACACACACACACACACACACACACACACACACACACACACACACACACACACACATATATATATGGACATAGTCAGTGGTTGTTATGTAATGTGAAGAGGGAACTTTTATTATGAAGGACGGTGAATGGCAGGAAGTAGGAGATTAGCAGAAAATTCATTGGGAAGTAGAGTAGAGGGGTAAGAACATACAGTGTAAGGTGGAAGAAAGGATGGTAACAACATAGAAGGGACCGATAGTGGTCAGGTTTGGGGGAATGCAGGCAAGTGACATGGGGAAGGAGAAAGGGAAAATGGCTTAGGAAGAAAAAAGAATAAAAAATAAAAGGTATGTGAGGAGAAGAGTAAGGATGGAGAGGGAGTAAAGGAGATGGGTAGGTAGAGGACAAACACAGAAGGTGTGAGAGAAGTAAAAACATAGTGAAGGAGGTTAAGGGGGTAGGAGAGAAGAAGGATGCATAGAGAGAAGATACACACGCAACAGGGAAAGCAAGGAAAAGGAAAGCATAATGAAGCAACATGGAGGTGGAAAAGGGATATGGGAGGAGAACACATAGGGAGATAAGGATAAAACATGAGGAAGGAGATAGGCCTTTTTGGTAATGTTTTTTTGTTATCCTTCCTTTGCATCGAATGGGCGAGTTCACCCGACCACTAATTTGACTAGTTTCTCTTTGTTCTGAGCAACAAATAAGTTTTCCTTCTTCTTTATCATGATATAAATTACTATGATTTGGCCATTTTAGAATCAGATATTAGGTTTTTGTGTACCTCTTTGATATTGAATTCTTAGATCGAAATATGGATATTTATATATATACATGTGGTGGCTAGATGGGTATGGGTTACAAACTCTTGTAGCTATAAATCGATGGTTTTTAGATTTTTTAAAACTATTTAATTTAAATATAATAAATTACATGTTACGAAGTTATTTTTTAGTTATTTTAAAACTCCTTATACTAGAATTGATGACATACCTTGCTCCTATATGAAAAAGTTGGTTTTTATTACTGTGCTGTGTATTCTAACTTTATTTTTATAAATGTCATGAACCTAGAAAATTTTATGCCCTACTACTATATTTAATTGGCTGAGTGGAAATGGAGCCTTTATCCTTGGCCTATGTGGAATGCCATAAACCTGGACAATATATGTTATATACTTTTTTACACTTAAATAAATAAATCTAACTCTACAAACCCCTATGCCCTGACCCCAATACGATCAAGTTCTTGTACTTTGTTATTTATGCTTTTTATTTTCCTTGTGATTTATTGGTGATCATTGTACCATATTTGGGTGGTAGATAAATGAAGAACCAAATTAATAGATTATTATTTGAGGAAGATAGGTTCTAATTAGATTTCTACATTAGACTATCTTTTAGTCAATATAAAACCTTGATGTAGACTAAATTGTTTGCCTTGATAATTTTCCTCGTAATCAAATTGACCTAGTATTTTATTTGAATTGGCCATATAAGTATTAAAAAATGGTTTATTTTATCCATATGGTTATATATAATTCAATTATATGGATTTATATATATTTCTATTTTATTTAATGATTTAAGCTGATTGAAATAATTATATATGAAATATTGGTTGGTTCTTCCCTTATCCCAAACTGAATAATCATGGTTCTAGTTATAAAATATATATGTGGTTGGAATGGAGTCTCTTGGATATTGCTTTAATTATACATCCTGCTTGACTTTATTACAGAATTTTGTTTTATTGGTGTATCATGGTATTATGGAAAAAGGGGCAAAGCCCTGTTAGTACCATTAATCTTATATAGGAGTTTCCAATTTTAATTAGACCATTTAAATGATTATTGTTCTATTCATATATAGGTAAATGATTATTATTTTTATGGATCATATGAGGTCATGAGACTTCGTGATAGTCCCATAATCCCCTATATTGGTTATTATCTTAAAATTGATTGATAGTTGCATGATTATGGAGAACACTAAGACCCTTATGGCCTATTTTGGATTGCTAGAGGAATTCTAGGATGTCAACCAATTATTTCACTGAGCTACCTAATTTTTATGTTTGACTAAGTTTCTTGATTTCTATGCTTGGCCAAGTTTACTTATTTATCATTGACTTGGTTGTGTATAACTATAAGTTACGTAGTGCTTTTTGATCTATTTGTGACTATATGGAGTGTACCCTGGATGGAGACTATACCTTGTGTTGTTTCTATGTTGTTATAGTGTGATGACTACTAGTTTTGTACCCAACTTGCTTGTAACTTACTTCTTGAGCCTATTGATGGAACCATCATATAGATGATGGTTAGAGGTGGTGAGGGCCATCTATGGAGGGCTCATAGGGCTAGTTGGAAGGGCTTGTCCTAATTGATCTCTACCACTCCATTCTTAGATGACATTGTGAGTAGGTATGATGTACTTTATAATGTTATTTACATGTTGTTTATATTTTTAATAACTTAGATGTATTTAAATTTCATCTGGCATGTCTAGTGGCTATTGTTATGACTACTTTCTTTGGATTCCAGATCAGTTACATTTGACTCTTGGTATGCTAACTTGGTGCATGATTAGGAACCTTCAGAACTAATCAGTTTACACTCATGTTATTGATTATGATGTAATTCATTAGAGCTTACATATATCTCTAAATTCAATTTTGGATGTACTTGGATTTTATCTTGGTTATTAATAGGATATTCCTTCCTAATGTTATAGTGTTACACCAGATTATTATTTTTGCTAATTCTTTCTTATGGCACTACATAGCCAATCATTCTTGTAACTAGAACCTATAATTGTTTTGATTCCATTAGGGTAGTAGTGATTCATAATTCCATTTTATATAACTTCATTATGTGCACTTGATGTGAACTATCATGGTAATTTCAGCTTATACTTGGACTATGCTTGAAAGGATAATTGATTTTTAGTTCTATCGCTACATGGTAAATTGTTTGTAACTTCATTATGGGACATGTATGGCAATGAATTATGCACTATCTAATGTGATGTCATTACCTTTTTAGCCTTGTAAAATGTATATAAATTCTCTTGATCGAACCCTCATGGTATTATTGGTACAGGGATTGCTTAGGTAAATAGATTGATATCTATTGAGAGCTATCTAGATTATGTTGTTGATATGAATAACATAAATTATTTGGTTTATTTAGGTGATCTTATTATGTTATTATAGACTTCATGTTGTTACTAAGTTCAAATAAACCTTGGAATATGTCTTTATGTTGTGATCTTCTTGGACTAGTCATATAATCTAGTTTAGGTTGATAAGATCATCAATGGATAATTCAAGAAGAGTTAATTAGGCATACACATAAGTTTAAGTGATATAGAAGCCTAATTTTGTTAACAAGGTAAATTTGAGTAATGATTACCATAGATGTAATTGATTAAATCATGTACCTTGGTATTTAGGCATATTTTATATATTGTCTTAGATCATGACTAAGCTAGAAACTGATTAGAATGATGATTATGTGAGTTTGTATATGGTAGTATTGGAACAAAATGATAGTTTAAGAATAAAGAAGGCAAACCTAAATCTCTTGTGTTTTTTAAGGAATCAAAACATTATTTGATGCTTTCCCATGTTTATATGCCTATATAAATGAAGTTACTAAACATGGATACATGGATAAAACTTTCATAAGATGGATAAAAATATTCACTCTACCTAATGTTGGCTAGATATCCTCACTAAGTAGGCATGGATATTTCTATGAGTTGGTGTGTGTGATTCACTGGTGTAAACCTTGATATTTATATGCTTTAGCAACTTGGTTCATTTAGAATCATTACATGCTTGAATAAGATATATTGAGAATAGGTGAATCATGTTACTCCTTTTATGATATTGTATGAAGTGTGTTGGTTCATTAAAGAATTCTTTAAGTAAAATAGAGGTCAATGTGGTAAAAATTTAATCATGCACAATAAATTCTTGATCATAGGATTCACTGAAATGCTAATGTGAGTGTGTAAATTCATTAGGCTAGTATGCCTCTCATATCTTAAACATCTGTTGATAAGATAATCAATGTTTGGGATTTTATACATACATACATACATACATACATACACACTTATATACATATATATACATGGGATGCCATGTATTTAAGGCATATTAATTTCTATTTTTTATTGTTAGTCTATCATTTTGGCTACTTCTAGTTTGGAGTTGATTATATGGATTCAAATATTGGCCACCACTATATCACTACTAGTTGGAGGATATAGTAAAGCATGATTATGACTTCATCCATGTACTTGGATTGTGACAAGCATGCTTATGAATTTATGGAGATCAATCTCTAAGTTATGTGATTCTTTTTATATGTTCATGAGCCTTAGCTTAACCCATATGCACCCTTTTGATAGAGGGTTACTAAATGTGCTTTGAATGCTGAATATTTAACCTAATTGCCAATGGAGACAATATTCTCTTGGTTTCATGTCATGTCTTTTTATGATCTCTGATGACTTATAAGGTTAAGATTAATCTTTCTGATTGTGTGTATGTGGGTACACTGAGTGTGTATTACTTGCTTCAACAAGTGAGGTTTGGATTATTATGCATCTATTATGTACTCTGATATACAACTTCAAATTTTTTTGGGGTTGTTTCATCTATTATCATAGCAATGTTTCTGCTTTAGGGAACTCTAGGGTTATATAATTATTACATGGTGACCGTGGATTTATCCTAATCAAGTGAATTAAGAAATAATTTCAAAGACATTTAGCTTTAGGCTGAAGGTTAAGATGTGTTGTTTTGTTTGTTGTTATAATGTTTTATGCATCGGTCAAAAGGAATGATTCCAAGGATTCTATATTTTCTCCTATGTTAGTGGTTATCACCCCTAGCCTTGGTTTTTGTTAACCCTTCCTAAATTTGGTTGCATCAAGGAAAGTCTCACCTGATAACTATTGACTTATATGGGTGGGTCAATGGGAGTTAGGTGATACATGATTCGCTCTTAAAATCAAGGAAATGATGTCCACATATTTATGGTTAGCTTGTATGGATGATCCTTCTTTAAATACTTAGAACATTATGATTTAGGGAAGATTGATGGTTTAACTTAAATCTAAAAGGTATGATAAGGTGTGAAAAGGACTGAATTTTTTAAGTAAGATGGCAAAGTTTGAGCTTTCCACTCATGGAAAGGATTACCTTGAACTATTGATAACGTATGAACTTGTATGGGTGTGTTAACCAGTATTCATACTATGGATGGTTTTTAGTGGAGTGGACACATCTCCACGAGGTAAGTTGTTTACAGATAACAAGGCTACCTTACTTCTTTTTCTATTTATAACAAGTTGTTATATTTAAAAGTTCATGTCATGACTATACACTAATGGCTATCATGTGTAACCATAGATTTTGGCTTGGCCTAGGTATCAGTATAGGTGATTGGAGGTAATGATATCAAAATTTTATTGCAATAGCAATGCCTAGTGGGCATTAGTTCATCCAATATATCATAATTATAAGTAAACTTGGAAGGTTTTATTATCTAATTTGTTGCCTAGTTAGCTAAGTTACATCAGTTATGCATCCTTAAAAATGGACAAACTTATGTAGACCTAGAAACTTATGCATTCAGTTAAGCTAGGATTGGTTTTGTTAGCCTCTATTGGATCAATTAGATGAATCAAGTGGATTTTTAACTCCAAGAAGGGGTGAATCTAACTATTTTTGGCATGTTTATTATAATTATAGATTGGTTTCATTTCTATGACATATGTTTTAATTATAAATATGCTTGAATTCATGTGTATGTTGATTGATCCTAGATGGGTTATGCACCCTTGAGGATGTTTATTTAGACTCAACTTCTTTTTGACACTTATGAGGATGTATATTAAGACATTGGATATTTATTACATCCATGAGGATGTTTATTGCAAGTTCTGATTGAACTTGCTAACCGTGAGGAATTGTGATTCTCACAATAGAGATATGGTACTCTCCTTGAGCCTTGGCTAAGATCACCCTTTCCAATTATATGTTGCATTAACACAAGCATCACCATTTAGATTTTGACATGATTGGATCAAATCAATCAATTGAATCATGATATAAACTTGTTGTTGGAATTTAAAGACAATACCTAGATGTCTATTGATTGCTTGCATGAGTAAGCTATGCGATGAGGCTATGGTATGTTATCTTGGGAGGATAGAGGGTGTGGCTCAAGCTTAGAGGTCTTGATGGCATGCGTATGATTGAATTACATGAATAAGTTAAGAGTTTTAGTATTTGATTATGTGATACCTTTGATGAGTATCGAATGTTCTTTGCATAGCAACTACACGCTAGGTTGACTGATGTAGATTTATGAACCCTTATGCTTCACATGCATATGTGTTTGACTACTATGGTGTGAAATATAACTTGGTATAGTTACCTATAACTAATTGGTGTAATTATCTTACATTGTTTCTTCATCCATGTATATTTTTATATGTTATGGTATAAACTTGGGAGATGTACAAGTGTTTAACCATGTGAAATGTTTAAACTTTTGTTCTATATAGTTGGTTGTCTAGATGTCTTTGTTATGTCATACATATGATTATTATGTTGTTAAGCTATAAATTGTGAGTTCAAGCACTTGTGTATTATAAATTTATTTTTAAGCTAAATCTCTTGATAAGTTACCAAGGTATAGTGTTGTGATGTACTTTGTTAACCCAAATCACTTTTCTAGTTTTTAACATTGATGCAAGTATGAATTTTATGGTAAAATGACACTATTTACGTAATGGTTTTGACCAGGTATATGTTATGGAGTGGAGTCTCTCATAGGCTAAAAATCCACTCCACCCTTTCACTCGAGGTAGTCACCTAATTTGTTTAGGGTGTACACCACGTGAGCCACATATTGGCCATGGGACCCTCCTGCAAAATTTTCACCTTTTGGTTTAGTGTTCTTTAGACACCTATCAAAGGTTGCTCTAAAATAACCTATGTGGAATCTCTTTGTGTAAGCCTTGTGAACCACCATTAATCCTACACTGAGGATGTGGATGTAAATCAACAAGGAACAACTTGCTAAAATGCATACATGTGTTGGTATGTGCATGTACATATGATGTGATTGAGGTAGTACCTTACA
>JARHVA010001268.1:1415000-1417500 GCA_037957365.1 Torreya grandis
TGTAATTTCATTACTATTTCATCCTTAAAAAATGTATATAAATTCTCTCGATTGAACCCTCATGGTATTATTGGTATAGGGATTGCTTAGGTAAATGGATTGATATCTATTGAGAGTTATCTAGATTATGTTGTTGATATGAATAAAACAAATTATTTGATTTATTCAGGTGATCTTATTATGTTAATATAGACTTCATGTTGTCACTAAATTAAAATAAACCTTGGAATGTGTCTTTATGTTGTGAGTTTCTTGGACTAGTCATGCAATATGGTTCAGGTGGATAAGATCATCGATGGATAATTCAAGAAGAGTTAATTAGGCATACACATAAATTTAAGTGATATAGAAGCCTAATTTTGTTAACAAGGTAAATTAGGGTAATGATTACCATCGATGTAATTCATTATATCCTATACCTTGGTGTTTAGGCATATTTGATATATTGGCTTAGACCATGAGTAAGATAAAAATGAATTAAAATGATGATTATACGAGTTTTTACATTTTAATATTGGAATAAAATGCTAGTTTAAGAATTTAGAAAGTAAACCTAAATATCTTGTATTTTTGAAGTAATCAAAATGTTATTTTATGTTTTCCCATATTTATATTCCTATATAAATGAAGTGACTAAAAATGTATATGTGGATATCATTTTCATATGATGGATATAAATATTAACTCTACCTAATGTTGGCTAGATATCCTCACTAATTAGGCATGGTTGTTGACATGATTTGGTGTGTGTGTTTAGCTGGTGTAAACCTTGATATTTATATGCTTTGACAACCTGGTTCATTTAAAATCATTGCATTCTTGAGCAAGATATATTGGGTATTGCTAAAGTATGTTACTCCTTCTATGATATTGTATGAAGTGTGTTGATTCATTAAAGAATTACTTAAGGAAAATAAGAGGTCAATGTGGTAAAAATTTTATCATGCACAACAAATTCTTTATCATAAGATTGGCTGAAATTCTAATGTGAATGTGTAAATTCATTAGGCTAATATGCCTCTCCTATCCTAAACTAAACATTTATTGATAAGATAATTAGTGTTTGGGATTTCACACACACACACACACACACACACACACACACGGGATACCATGTATTTAAGGTGTATTAATTCCTCTTCCTTCATTGATATTCTATAATTTTGGCTACTACTAATTTAGATTTGATTATATTGATTCAAATATTGGCCACCACCATATCACTACTGGTTTGAGGATGTAGTAAAACATGATTATGACTTCATCCATGTACTTGGACCATAGAAAGCATGATTATGAATTGATGGACTTCAATATATGAGTTATGTGATTCTTGTTGTATGTACATGAACCTTAGGTTAACCTCTACGTACTCTTATAATAGTGGGTTGCCATATGTGCTTTGAATGATGGATATTTTGCATTATTCCAAATGGAGACAATGTTCTCTTGGTTTTATGTTGTGTGTTACGATATCTGATGACTTAGAAGGTTAAGATTAACCTTTATGATTTTGAATACATGGGTATACTGAGTGTGTATCACTTGCTTCAACAAGTGAGGTTTAGGTCTATTATGCATCCATTATGTACTCTGATATATGACTTTAAAAAAATTTGGGGTTGTTTCAACCAGTGGGAAGTTTGATTTTATTATTTTGAGATACATATAAAATAAACAAGTGGTTTCACCTAAAACTTATTATATTATGTTTACTAACAAAGAGAATAAGTGTATGGGAGAATTGGTGCAGTATTTGAAAGAAGTTTTTCATGATCCTATGGAGTTTCCAACATTGATTCCTATTGAACATGAAATTTAATTTATACAAGAAAATTTGCTTCCAAATATTAGGTTATTTAGGTAGTCCTTGATGGCTGATAATGAGGTAAAACAATAATTAAAGTCATTAATTAATCAAGGTGTAATCCATATTCATACTTATCCATGTGGTTATCCTATTATTTTTTAACCTAAGAAAGATGGGTCATGTAGAGTGTGTGTTTATTATTGAACACTTAAAAAAATAACCATTAAGAATAAGTACCCTCTTCCATGTATTGATGATCTTATAGAATAGGCACTCATATAATGAATCATGTGTCAAATTAAAACATTATACATGTTAATTCACCACATCAAAATAATGATATACTTTGTTTGAAAGATCCTAAACTATTATTTAATCTATTAAAGTTGTTTCTTCTAATCATAAATGTGATAGTAGCCCTTCATCCCTACCTATGGTAATTCATGTCATGAAAAATATCAAGCTTGAGGTAGATGGTGAATTAGGTGCTATAACACAAATTGATGTGCATTCTAAACACAAAGAGTACATTGGGTATCAAAATTAATGGTGTCATGAACTTTGTTTTAGTTAATTTTCAATTTCATATTTTTAGTTTGTACAGTATGTAGTATTTGAAACGTTTGTTATGAAAATCTTCAAGTTATTATTAGTTATTTATTTTCAATACAAATATATCATTTATATTTT
>JARHVA010001268.1:1422500-1467500 GCA_037957365.1 Torreya grandis
AATTGGAAATATTTTAGTTATGATTATCATTTATCCTTTAAAAATACAAATAATACATATAAATTTTAATACTTATGTTTAGTTCTTAATAAATCTATTTAATTAAATATTAAAAACATATATTTTTTTTGGTGATTCTAAATTTTTATTAGGTATGTTCAAAATATTTACAAAATAAATCAATTGTGCTTTGCATAAACTTTTGTCTCTTATGAATTTTTTTTGGATCTTTCAATTTGATGAATATGCATAGATAATTTAATGTGAGTGTAGATGAACTTGGTGTTTATCCTTCTAACCCAACTTTGATCAATGTAAACCTATTATTGATTGTACTCTCACTAATTTTTTTGATATCATATACCTATGGCCTTTTTCACTATGATGAACATATTAAATTTTTTATTCAAGGTGATTAATTTGATCGATGATTAGATAATTTTAGTAATTATTTATAATTGAATAGTAACAAACTACCCCTTAGTGTTGTTAGCTTTGAATCTATGTTAATTTCTCATGATCAATGTAAAATTTATAGAAGCAAGGAACATTTAATAAGAATCATGGGAGAAACTATTCCAATCAACTTAAGAATGGAAAAAGAGCATAAGTGTGTTTATTTTTGTATTCAATGTAACAATTAAGTTAAGGTCTTGTTTACTAAAAAAATTCAATGATCTTATTAATATTTTCATAGGGTCTAAAAAATATATTAGAGGTTATGATAAAAATATCATCCAACGTTATATTATTATTAATCTTATAAAAAATCATGTTAAACATAAACCTTACAAAATTATCATCTTGTTGGTAGACACCATCAATAAGGAGTTGTACCAAATGTTAGAGGGTAATGTCATATATCCAAATAGATATTGTGATTGGGTATAAAACCTTATCCCAGTTCATAAAAATAAAGAATGTATTCATATTTTTATTTATTTTAGAGATTTAAATCATCCAAATACCAAAGATATTTTACCTTTACCAAATATAGATAACATTATATAATATATCACAAGATTTTAAATGGTATTTGATCTGGAATTTACTTCAAAAAAATTTCCCAAGTTGTGATGAAAACTCTTGCACATGGAAGAGCTTGTCGAGATCTTTCTAGTGATTCTTTCAGATCACAAAATGGAGTGTGAATGCACTAGATATAGGCTGCTAAAGTTATTTCATGATAGGTAAAATAAGGAGGTATCATAATTTGAATGTAAAAAGTGGACCAATCACCCATTGACACATGGCAATCCATTTTTGTATATTTGTGAAAAAAATTGGTTTGGTGTTTTGGTTTGTTTTCAACCTCTAGTCTTTGATAGGCAGTTGTATGGAGAACCATGGGCCTCATTATTGGCTTCCTGGAGGCCCTCAGTGAGGGTCAACACACTTGATTAAGGAGGGGTGCCTTGGCCTCCATCTCACAATGCATTATATTTGCATTTGCTTTTAAATCATAATTTTGTACCCATCGGTGCATGTGGGACAAATCAATTATATATTTTAAATATTTGTAATGTTGCCTTGGTAATTCTTTGTAATTACTATTCCCCATTACACCACATGGGAGAACTAAAAATTACCATGAAGGTCTTGCCAACTCATATTTCTGAGTCAAAGCCAAGCCATAGACCTCGAGATTACATGCCACACTTGGAAATAGTGAGAAATGCCACGTCCACATAGCTTATGACTTATCTTTCAAGTTATACAATGAGCTGAGGAATATGAGAAGAGGACTTCATGAATACCCATGCTAGGTTTGGAGATGTGAGAAGAGGATAGGTTGCTTAGTATATATGCTAAGATTGGTGTACCAACCAACTAATCATGTTAAGTTTTGTACCTTAAGCCCACCAAAAGGGGTGTCAATAGTGTTAAAGGAGACTGCCAACCTATTAAAAGACACAAAGCCATTTTGAATTGGCCAATGTGGGACTAAAGTGATAAGCCAATCACCCAACAAGGAGGATAAAGATTTGAAACCTACACCTATCATGAAAAAAGGATGGGCTTTGACCACTTGAGATATGGGCTAACAAACAATATAAAAGCTATGAACTTCTATTTGAATGTAAGCTTCATAGGACTATGTATTTTATTTTTAATAGGCTGAGAGCTTGGAGATAGCTAGAAAATGGATTTTGATCCATTATCTAACCTTATATATAGAGGGTAAGCCTTTTTAATTATGTTTTATAATTAAAAATATAAATTATATGTTATTTTATTATAAATTGGATACACCAATAGTTAAGTGAAGGGACTTATGCACCTTCAAAAGGGGTTGAAGACTGAAGAAGAATTTTGTATTGTCGAGCGTGAGTATATCAGTGAAGGTGGAGTTCTTGTATAGAGATCAGGGCTGAGGGAAGTTGTGTAGTATTTCAAAGAATTTTTAAGCCATTTGTTACATAAATTTAATAGAAATGGTCTTCACTATTGGACAGACATAGAGACATAGGCAAGAGATGCCAAACTCTGTTATCAATGTCAGATGGTAATTTGTCTTTTATTTCATGTTTTAATTCAGTTTTATAATTTTTAATTATTCACAAATGCATGCAAGTTTTAAAATTTGACATTTTATGATATTTTTAAAAATCAAACTGGTTCAATTGATGAATGGAAGTTAAATGTCTAGTGACGGTTCCAATCCAATTCGATAACTGAGAACACATAAATGCCAAACAATTTGCAAGTTCTTTTGAGTATTTTGAGAATTTGTTAAGTTTGAGAAATTTAGTATTCATAGTTTAAAAACTTCACTTTGAGTTTGTCAGTGTATTTTATGGATCAAAATTGGTATCAGAGTAGTTAGAAAGGAGGGGTAGCTTCTGATTGTGTGATTTGATAGTTGCTTTTAGTTTATTGGTTATCAGTATCACTTGATTAGATTATAGTGTGTAGTTATGGAATCAATGTGTTTACAGGAAACCATGGGCAAATTATCACATAAATCCAAGATGGAAGAGATTGAAGCCATCAACACCCAGATTCAGAATGAGAATGCATTCTTGCGATGTAAGCTCTTATCTCTTGAAGAGAAGTTACAAGTTTGAAATCAGAGCTTGAATCTAAGGATGAGCTCTTGATCAAATTATAGTGTGGTGAACCAAAGAAGGCCATACCTTCTACTTCAGATACAAAGACTATGACTAAATAGACTATAAGTTATTCACCAAGTAATTCATCTTCTTTATTCCATTCAAATTATGATTCAAGTAATGATGCTTTTGGTAGTTTTGAACAACACACTAAGGGTATAGGATCCAAATTTTTGAAGAAAATGTGATATAATGGAAGAGGTCTTGGTCGAGATGGCCAAAGAATTACTAACCCAATATAGGTAGTGTATAAATCTCTTCATGCAGGTTTGGGTTACACTAGTGAGTAGGTGGATATTGGAGAAACTTCCTCCATGGATAAAGGAAGACAATATTCTAATATCAAAGGTCTAAGGCCACTAGTAGAGCATGTGTAGTGTAAGAGAGCAAGTAGATGAGGTATTGAGATTCCACCTCCTAATTCCTACACTAGAGTTAGCACTAAATCTTTTGATCCACTTTTTATGTTTAAGAAATTTGGATTTAACATTTAGAAGATGATGCAATCATTCCCTTGCATTTTTTGTGGGATGCATAACCACAATGTTGTATTTTGTTGGAAAAACATGCTTTGATTAAGTAGATTGCTAGTGTTAAAGACCATTCTCATCATGGCAAAGCAAGAAGAGGTAAAAGGGAGATCTCATCGAAGAAGGTTTTATGCACTCATTGCATAAAGAGTGGACATCAGATCAATCACTGTTTTAAATCATCTTCTCATTCTAGACATGTTAAAACTAAGATGATTTATCAACCTATTAATAAGTTCAATGAAATTAAATCAATCCGTAATGATGTTAAGGAATCCATTGAGGAAATCAAGTTAATTAGGCAGAAAAATTGATTAAGTGGATTTATAATGCATTTATTTTTCAAAACATTGTTAAGAATTATGTTAAGGGAAAGAACAAGATTTTATGATGCATTAGTAGAGTTTGTGAGAACACTTTGCGATAGGTTTATCATTCAAAGTGTTTCAATTCTCACCTTATGATGAATAGTTCTATGTTTTGGAATCTCCTATTTATGCTAAGTGAGTTGTCTGTAGGATTTTAACTCATTTGATCACTTGGAGATAATAGCAAAATGCATTTTGTAGGTTGAGTTAATTCCTTACAACACTTGTCTCATATTTGACTTCTATTTTGAGAATGTATCTATTTTTGGCACATGGATGCATAGATGTATTGTAAGACCCTATGGACATATTTGGGATGTTAAGTAATATACACTTTGTGTTGTTTGCATTTAATTAGCATTATAAGTACTATAGTAGGGTATTGTATTGTAACATGTCTAAAACATTTCTTGTATGTTATTGGCATTAAAAGACTTATTTTGCAGTTATATTGGGAATTATTTTAGTTATTGACAGTTCACCACTTTATAGGATGTGACATGGGTAAATAGTTTTGGTATGTTGTGATTAGTTTATTGGTAGTTTTAGATTCATTTACTCATGCCATGTTGTAGGCATTTTTAGTTGAGTTGTGAATCATTTATTTTTCTAATGTTTATCTCTTGCTATGATTGGGTTCTGTTTGATGTGATGCAGTAGAATAGTTATCAATTTTTAGGAGATAGTAGGCTTTTGGAGACCAATAACCTCTTTTGTAGGGAGGTGTGACCTAGATTTCAGTTAAGAAAAGTTTCCTAAGTTGTGACGAAAACTCTTGTATATGGAAGAGCTTGTTAAGAGCTTTTTGGTGCTTTTTTTGGATTGCAAAATGGAGTCTGAAAGCCCAAGATATAGGTTTATAAAGTTATTTTTTGATAGGTAAAATAAGGAGGTGTCACAATTTGAATGTGACAAGTAGACCAATCACCCATTAACATGTGGCAGTCCATTTTTATACATTTGTGCAAAAATTTGGTTTGGTGTTTTGGTTTAGTTTCAGCTTCTAATCTTTGAAAAGAGGTTGTATGGAGAATTGTGGGCCCTGCTATTGGCTCACAGTGAGGGTTGACACACTTGATTAAGGAGGGGTGCCTTGGCCTCCATCTCATAATGCATTGTATTTGCATTTGATTTTAAATCATAATTTTGTACCCACTGGATGCATGTGGGACAAATCAATTGTATATTTTAAATCTTTGTAATGTTGCCTTGGTAATTATTTGCAATTACTATTCCCCATTACACCACGTGGAACAAATCAATTGTATATTTTAAATCTTTGTAATGTTGCCTTGGAGAACCAACACTTACCACAAAGGCCCTACCAACTCATATTGTTGAGTCAAAGTCGAGACATAGACCTCAAGATTACATACCACGCTTGGAAATCATGAGAAATGCCATGTCTACATAGCTCATGACTTATATTCCAAGTCATACACTGAGCTAAGGAATATTAGAAGAGGACTTCATAAATACCCATGCTAAGTTTAGAGACGTGAGAAGAGGATAGGTCACTTAGCGTATATGCTAAGATTGGTTTACCAACCAAATAACCATGTTAAGTTTGGTGCCTTAAGCCCACCAAAAGGGGCATTGGCAGTGTTAAAGGAGACTGTAAACCTATTAAAAAGACATAAAGTTCTTTTAAGTTGGCCAATGTGGGACTAAAGTGATAAGCCAAGCACCCAACAAGGAAGCCAAAGATTTGAACCCTGCACCTATCGTGTAAAAGGGATAGGCCTTGACCGTTTGAGCTATGGGCTATCAAACAATATAAAAGCTGTGAACTTCTATTTGAATGTAAGCTTCACAAGACTGTGTATTTTATTTTTAATAGGTCGAGAGCTTGGAGATAGCTAGAAAATGTATTTTGATCCATTATCCAACCTTATACATAGAGGGTAAGCCTTTTTAAATATGTTTTATAATTAAAAAGAGAAATTAAAATTTATTTTATTATAAATTGGATACACCAATAGTTAATTGAAGGGACTTACGCACCTTCGGAAGGGGTTGAAGACTAAGGAAGAATTCCATATTGCTAAGCTTGAGTATATCAATGAAGGTGGAGTTATTTTATACAGATCAGGCCTAAGGGAAGTTGTGCAGTGTTTTAGAGAATTTGTAAGCCATTTGTTGCAAAAATTTAATGTAAATGGTCCTCACTATTGGGCAGACCCAGAGATGTAGGCAAGAGATGCCGAACTTTGTTATCAATGTCAGATGGTAATTTGTCTTTTATTTCATGTTTTAATTTAATTTTCTGATTTTTAATTATTCATGAATACATGCAAGTTTTAAAATTTGACATTTTATGACATTTTTAAAAATTAAACTAGTTTAATTGGTGAATGGAAGTTAAAAGTCTGGTGATGGTTTCAATCCAATTCAATAATTGAGGACACATAAATTCCAAACAATTTGCAAGTTCTTTTGAGTATTTCAAGAATTTGTTAAGTTTGAGAAATTTAGTATTCGTAGTTTGAAAACTTCACTTTGATTTTATCAGTGTAGTTTATGGATCAGTATTTTTACTAGATGGATTTTCTGTTTATAGTAAAATATCTATAAATCCACATAGAGAGGTAATTTAGACTTTAAGATAATGCCATTTGGATTAATGAATGTAATTTCTAATTTCCATAAAATAATGCATGTTGTTTTTAATGTCTTAATTGGAATTATTATTTAGGTATACTTAGATGACCTCACTATTCATTTCAAGAAGCATAAAAAAATTATAGATCACTTTCATAAACTATTTATAAGATTTATGAAATTTGGCATTTAATTTTGTATAAAAAAATATGTTATTAGATTATCAAAATGTAAATTAACTAGTCATGTTATCTCCAAATATGTGATCTCCATCAATCTAAATTGTATCAATGTTATTAAAGAGTTTCCTCACCCTAAATATCAATCTATTCTATGATATTTCTTTAAGCAAAATTAACTTTTTACATAAATTTATTTCTTATTTTTTATAATAATATAATCTCTTGGATATTTTACTTAAAGAAAAATTAAAATTATATATGAGATGTTACAAGATCATACATAGCATTTAATGAAATAAAAATGTAATTTTAAGTGTGCATGTACTTGAAAAACCTGATACAAATAAACATTATATAATATACATAAATGCTACCGATAAATCTTCAAGTGTTGTTATTACATTGTATAACCATAATCACAAAGAAAGACTTATGGGATACTTCAGCCAACTATTCACAAATGTAGAAAATATGATCCTTTAGCTATTTTTTAAATCCTATGTGAGTTTCAACATTGGATAAATTTGAATATATCTTAGTGGGCAAAAAAGGTATTGTATGATAAAATGTACATTTTAATCAAAATTACTTTAAAAACTCATGATTGATGGTGGGTTAGCTAAATAGATATTTAGTATTTAGTAAATTGACACTGAATTTGAAAATTAAAAAAATATGAAAGGGAATGAATTAGATAAACATCTTATATAAAATGTAAATTATGATGTAAATGTTTTAGTTCTTTCTTTCATTGACAACTTATATGCTAATCTTGTTTTCAAACCACGAAAGCATTTGAAATAGTTGATAATTTTAAAATTTCTTTTCAAATGCAAAAATGGGATTATGTTATATCCCAATATGATTGACATCATTATCTTAAATAATATTTTTAAAAGCAGGACTTTCCTAATCTATTAGACAAACACAAACATAGGGATCTTATACTGCAAGCCTTACAATTCATCTTACTTGAAAAATTCTTATTTTTTAGAAATTGAGATGAAACCTTGTTAAGATGTCTAACACATTGATAAAACTTAGAAATTCCTTAGAAGTTTCAATGAAGGTCGTTGTGGTAGACTTCTTGTTACAAAAACTATAACACAAATTTTAATGTGATAAATATATTGGCCAACCTTATTTAAACATGTTTTTCATTTAATCTAGTCACGTATACCTTGTCAGTTGTTTATAAGAAGAGATATATTACGTGCAATGCCATTAAATCTAATAATCCTTGATTAAACATTCACTAAATGGGGCACTAAATTCATTTTAGACATTCATCCACCTTTTTCTACTTGTCATAGGTAAATATTAATAACAAATAATTATTTCACTAAATGACCTAAAGATGTAGTTCTTAGAAGTTTTATTACTTATAAGTTGTCGATTTGTTTGAAAATCAAATCTTCTCACGTTTTGGATTTCCTTTCAAAATAATTTGGTCCTTAATTTATTTCAAATGAATATACAGATTTTTTAAAGTTGTTATTGAATTATTTTGAGTCATTCATCCATGTATTATTTTCAAAGACATAAAAAATGTGAGCCAACTAACAAAAATATTATTTTAATTATGAATAAAATTATATGTGAAAATAAATAAAATTGACATGTCATTTTTTTTATAAGATTTATAAGATTACTACACTATAGTCAAAGCCAAAACTAGTTTTTCAACATTTATATTTGCTTATGATTTCGAAGACACTATGCCAATTGAATTATAAATTAATTTAACAAGAACTACCTTGAAATATACCCATGAAAATACTAATACTATACATAAATTATTGAATGATATCTTAATAGTAGACGAGTTAAAAACTAATGCATATTAGAAACTTGAAAAAGATAAGTAAAATATTAATAAATGTTTTGACAAAAAGGTTTCTAAGAAAACATTTAAGATCATTGATCTGGTTATATACTAGAATAAAGCATGAGAAGATCCCATAAAACATCGCAAGTTTGATTATTATGACTGGGTTCATAAAAAATTGTTGATGTACTTGGGTGAAAAGATTTTCATTTTTTAAAATATTGATGGGAATTGGCTTCAATGTTTTCATTAATAATTTCTCTCGATTTACCAATTTTGATTTCTTATATTTTTCTTTCCTTTAATCTTTTTTCTATTTCTTAACGTTTTTGTCTTTCATTATTGTTGGTTATATTTACTCAATAATATTCATTTTAGTTATAAATAATTATTTATATAGGAAAAGGTAAATAAATACATGTATACAATTGTAAGTATTTATTCATTACATCAATCATTTAGATTTTAACATATTGTTTTATTAATTAATTGAGAAATGATTCACAATGGGCATTGGATGATATTGCATCACTTACTTTCAGATTTATGTTTTAGTCTATTTTAATTGTTCTCATCCATCCTAAAATCTTCCATTATAAAAATTTCAGTCTTTGTGTTATGTTACTTGAAAAATATATCCTTACTTACAAAAAAATTATTAAGATGTTTATACATAACAGATTAAGAAATAATTTAACTGAATCACACTCAGTTTAAATTTTTTATTTCTCTTTATTGCATCCTATATTCACATGTAAAATTAGCTCACAATATATCCAATGCCACAAAATTTTATACCCTAATGAAAAACATAAAATTTTGTAGAATATCTTAATGTGCTAATATGCTGTGTACTCATATTGACCAAATTATGCATTTACTTAGATCATTGTGATCTATTTATTGATTGCTTATCATGACTCATGTATTTGATTGCTTTATATTATGATCGTATTAATGAAACATTCTTTAAATTATGCTATTAAATTATTTTGATTTAAAATTTAAACTGAATAGAACCAAAATTGAAAGTATCATTTTTTTTAAATTCTGAAATAAATAGTATAGAGGTTTAATTAGTTGATTGTGTGGTTTTCAGAGCTATAGAACTCATTTTCAATCTTTAGCAAGTCCTGAGAATGAAAATGAAATAAACATCAGCGGAGAAAGTACATCAAAGCAAGTGCGTGCCATGGGCTCGTTCTTTCGCAATCTAATGAGACATATGGGATCCGAGTTCATGCAGTCAAAATCATATTTTAGTCACATTAAGGATAGGTTGAAAAGTTTGGATTTTATAAGGTCTCTAATGAACGTCTTACCCAAACCACTAACATCGAGGAAAGATTGAAGGAAATAAATGTTTATCAAAAACAATGTTCAAGACCAAATAGAATTTAAACTAAAAAATTATTAAAATTTAATTCTAATTTCATGAAAGTGAACGGACGAAAACATATATATTATAGTGCTTGTTTCATCCTTAAAAGTACCATAAGTCTAATGTTGGTTTTTTTTTTTACTGCCAGTATATTATCTTTGGTATTGATAAAGCTTTGTTCTATCGGTCAAGAACCCAACATAACTTTGATAACATAATATATTTCAAGTCCGTTTGGTATTGAATGCAAAGTTTATCTTGGAGAGATCAAAACTAACCTGAGTTAAAATGTGAACATATTTGGAAGCATGCTGCCTGTACAATTAATAAGCAGCATATTAGCACATTGTAATCATTGTTTTTAAAATTTCTATACAATGCTAATATGCTGTATATGCCCTAGTGATTTAACCTTAATATATTCGTTGTTATGATCTCGTTTTCAATAGACTTATTGAGATTTTAAAATAGAAGAATTGGTTTTGCATTGAATGAATTTTTTTTTTGGGTTTTTTATATTAAATTTGGCACAGATGTATATATTTGTTTGTCACAAAATGATTTCCCTCACTGAAATAATATCCATTTACTAGTAATAAAGATTGTGAGATCTATTCTATTAGTGGATTGTGAATGTTGCATTGAATTTTTACCATATTGTGCACTCGAAATGAAAATAGTTAGTTCAAATATAATAGAAATAGTATGTTTTATATTTAAAATATTGTTTCAAATGCATTATTATGTATACAATATAGAATTTTGAGATATGCATCAAATACTATATATGAGGTTTTTCTTTGGTTCTGAGGTCGTACTACTTTCTTGACTGATGCAGAGGATTTCATTTATGTTTGAAGTATTTTTTTAAATTGAAACGTATAGAGGTTTTAGTTTGTTATATATGATGATATTATTAAATATTCAATGCACGATACAATATAATGGCGTGCAACTTGTGGTTATGTTGTATTATATGGGAAAAAACTAGTCAGTTTGAAACTTGAATTGAAAATGATAAAATTTTAAAGATTAGATCATTAGTATATCTCCATGCAGATAAGTGAATGCAAACATTGGGTATTATGTTGAGTTGTATAATTTACTTCTAAATCATTTAAGTAGACTATAAGTTATCTTTCCCTTGTGTTAATTTATGAAATTATTTTAATTTTGTTTATTGTTATGAACACCAATAGAGAAAATGTGATAAATGAATTGGTTTTATTTGAACTAAACGGTATATTTTTATTCATGTGATCGGAAGGTTGTATTCAAAGTTGTATAGAATATGTTGATTTCATTGGCACACTCTTATTAATTCTATTAGTATGGTCAAGGACTTGTTAGATATAGTTTTCATTCAAATTCATATTTTATTATGATTTGATTGTTTAAGAGGAAGTTATGTTTCAGATTTAGGTTTGAAAGGTTTATTGGTTCAACCAGTTATTCAGATTATTGAAAATGGTACAATGGCATATATATATAATAGATTATTAAAAATGTGATAGTAGCATCTAGATAACATGTATAGTTTATATGAAAAAATTATTTGAGATTTCTTTCATATATTTAATGTTATCTTATTATTAAGGTGGTTTTTAGGAATCTTATTGTTTTCATTGAAAAAAACAATTTCAAAGATCAATAATTTGTATTCAACCACTTTAAAAGAATGTAATAGTTTTCACAATATGTAAATTGGTTTCATATTTTTTTAATCATTATATTTAAGTCAATATCAAATAATACTTTAAGTAATGGTTATGATATATTATTTTCAAATAAAATAAATATGTTGGGACTAATTTAGGTATGTCATAGCTTTGAGAGAAGCAAAATTTGGAATAAAAATAATTAGCCTATAAGGAATGTGGCACCTACACCAATAACTTATTGATGCAAGCCCTTTAGGGCCCAAAGTCCCACGAACATGTTTACATAAAGTTTTTGTTCTGGTACTCATGTTTCCTTGCATTTTGATGTTACGATCCAACTTTATGGAATATATTGAACATTATTCTTAATAATAACTTTGTGCCTCATGGTATTCACACTCGAAAACCCTTCTAAGAAGAAATTGGTGAAATCATCCTTTTAGATATGGTTCACCAACTATTTATACTCTTCCAATACAACTTGTGTCAAATGAAACCATTGTACATATTAATTCATTACATCAAAAAAATGTTATGCTTTGTCCAAAAGATCCTAAAATTGCTATTGAGTCAATAGATGCTACTACTTCTCATCATAAGTTTGCTATTATCCCTTCACCCCTATCTATGGTAATTCATGACATGAAAAAGAGAAATATTAAGGTATATGATGAATAAGGTAACCTAACTTAGATTGACATGCTTTCTACACCCAAAGAGGACAACAAGTATCATACTAAGAAAGGAATATTGTTCATTGATTTGATCTCATCTAGTGAAAAAAATAGAAAATAGTGATGTATAATTTCTAATTTTTAGTTGTTTGCATACACTTAACTTGACACTATGCTTTCAATGATATTTGAAATCTAGTTTAAATATTTTGAACTCAATGGCACATTTTTATTCATTTGATTGGAAGGTTATATTTAGTGTATTGTGGAATATGTTAATTTCATTGGCAAACTCTTATTTATTATGTTAGTATGGTCAATGAGTTGTTAGATATAGTTTTCATTCAAATTTGTAATTTATTATCATTTAATTATTTGAGACCAAGTTACGTTTCAGATTTGGGTTTGAAAGGTTTTTTTGGTTCAACCGGTTATTCAAATTATTGAAAATGGTACAATGGCATATATATAATATATTTTTGAAAATGGTATAGTAGCATATAGATAACATGTATAGTTTATATGAAAAAATTATATGAGATATCTTTCATAAATTCAATGTTATCTTATTATTGAGGTGGACTCTAAGAATCTTGTTGATTTTTCTCAAGAAAAAAATTACAAGATCAATAATTTATATTTAATCACTTGGAAAATAATATATTTATTTTTATAATGTGTACAATGGTTTCCTATTTTTTAAATCACTATTTTTAAGTCAATATCAAAGAATGATTTAAGTAATTGTTATGTTACATTATTTTCAAATAAAGGAAATATGTTAGGAAAATTTGAGCATATCAAAGCTATGAGAAAATAAAAATGTTGAATAAAACTAATTAGCCTATAAGGAATGTGACACCTATACTAGGCACTTATTGACGTAGACCCTTTAGGGCTCAAATATCCATGATCATGTTTACATAAAGTTTTAGTTGTAAGACTCATGTTTTTTTGCATTTTGATGTTAACAATCATACCTTTTAAAATATATTAAACATTATTCCTAATAGTACCTTTTTGCCTCATGGTGTTCACACTTGAAGAACCCTTCTAAGAAGAAACTACTGAACTCATCCTTTCAGATGTGGTTCACTAACTATTTATACTCATCAAATGCAACTTGTGTCAAATTTCTCCATTGCACTTATTAATTAAGTACATCAAAAATTATTATGATTTATCTACAAGATCCTAAAACTGAGCTATTGAGTCAATAAATGCTACTATTTATGGTCATAAGTGTGTTAGTATCCCTTCACCCTTGCCTATGATAATCCATATCTTGAAAAAGAGAAATATAGAGGTATATGGTGAATAGGGCTACCTAACACAAATTTGTATGCTTTCTCCACTGAAGGAGTACAATGTGTACCATATTAACGAAGGTATAGTGTTAATTGATTTCATCTCATCTAATGATGAAAATGGAAAATAATGATGTATAATTTCTAATTTTTATTTTTTTTCATACACTTAACATGAGACTATGGTTTCAATGATCTTTTCAATTATAGTTCAAAAATTCTAGACTTATAATGGTTTAGTGGTGTCCTGATCTTTAATTTTTTTGTTTTTACTTTCAAGTTTATTAGTATGACTCTATAGTATGTAGGATTTAATAGTTTTACTATGAAAATGGTAAAATTATTGGATTTTATTTTTTAAAGTAGAGATGCCATTGACCTTTTTTATTTATTGATGATATTAATTTTTGATTGGTTAAAACAATAAAATCCAATGGACTTAGTAATAAATGTTAAATTAACTTATCATATTATATGATTACTTAGAGTTAATATATGTGTTGTTTTTTGATTGCATAAAATACATTTAGTGATTGATAAGGCATAAAGTAGTGTCAAGTGGGGCCCCACGCATGAGATATATTGTGTTATTAATCTTATTACAATGTTATCAAGTCTTTATTTTAATCCACTTCATAAAGTGTAATTTTAAAGCCTAAAATTTATAAAGATAATTAAATTTTAATAAAGTATAACTAAATTTATTTTAATTTAGTTAAAAGCTTAAAGTGTAACTAAAATCTAAGTGATTTTTTAAAAATACTTGAAGGAGATCATTTGAAGGAAGGAATTGATATAGGTACAAAATATAGACTCTTAGATTTCATACTTAGATTTATTTTCTATATAAAGTCTTTGAGATTGAGTGTTGATTGCAAAAATACAAAATGACACACTATATGATGGTGAAGTACCCAACTAAATATAGTCAAATATATCCATATTTAGTATTTATTTGTAAACTGATTATCTAGAAATTTCAAATAATTTAACTTTTTAATGTCTTTAAAATAATAATCATATGTGTAGATTATATATATAAATTACCTAAAAATAAAGAAAACTCCATATATTATATGTAATATTTGATTGAGTTCTTATAAATCTACAAGTTACTATCTCAAAATTATTATTGTAATCATTTATTAAATACATAATGTTTTCCAAATAAAATCTTTCATTTATTTATATGAATAGATCCTTATTTATTCTATTTATGCTTATATACTTGTTAATTTATATATCTCATTTTTTATTTTAAATTATAGTAGTTTTCATTTACTATAAAATATAGAATTGAATGCATACCAAAATTGAACAATGAATAAAAACAATATATATATATATATATATATATATATATATATATATATATATATATATATATATATATATATATATATATATATATATATATATATATATATATATATATATATATATATATATATATATATTGTTTTTATTCATTGTTCAATTTTGGTATGCATTCAATTCTATATTTTTGTTTAGTTATGGTATAATATAGATTTATGTATTTTTATTTAATTTTAATTATTAATTTTTGTATTATTTCAATTGTTTACTAACATCTTTATTTTAGAAATTTTATTTCTTTTACTTTCTTTCTTTCTTTGTTTATTTTAGTTTTGTCATAGTGAAGATATAAAGGAGAATGATTTTATAAGGCAAGAGATACATTGAAATGTTTAAAATAATTTGAATGTTTGATATTATAATGGATAACCTCTTCTATAGTTTTTATCTATCATATAGGATTGATTATATTTCTAAAACTTTATTATATATTAGTGATGAGAATTATTTGATAAGACATATTGGTAGTATTTTTATTGAAACAATTTGTTTGATACTTGTTCCTATGTAAAATTTGAGATGAAATTAATTGAAAGAGATATTACTTAGTATTTATTATTGATTTTTCAAAGAAGAATATTTATACTTAAAAGCATTGTTTCAATTTAAATAATTGGTCAAGTCTTTAAACATTTTTAAACATTGATCTGTGACTAATAAAATACCCCATTTTCACACCCTAAAACTAAATATTTATTCAAAATTTCTTTATGATTAGACTGGTATAATTATAATTTCACCTTTATGATAGGCAAACATATAGATTAGTTGAAATAAAATTTTAACTATCAATATTATGTTCTTACACCCACTGCATGAACTTCCCAAGTACAAGGGAAAGGTAAACCCCAAAAAACATATCAAAGTTTATGCCATTGCAATCACAGTGTTTATACCTTGGGATATATTAAAAGCAAAAATATTCCCAAAAGATCTTGATTGGATCACTTTGTTGGTTCCCAATTGTATACCTCTTTTGTTCAGCGTTGCACACTGGAAGAAAATGGTAAAAAAAGATGACAAACCTAATGATATGTCATTGTAGCTAGGGGAGAGTTTGGTATCAAGAATGAACTGAACATAACAAATGACTGAGAGGCACTGACAGCTGGTATGGTCAGTGCATTGATACTTTTGGCTCTACCTAAAACAAGGTGAGAATACTTATGGGGTAGCTTTATCACATGGAGAGATTCTATAATTTAGCCTCCATGGGGTTTTTTGACACAAACAGACACAAATATGACAAGGACACAACCAAACTTGTTCACTCCACTCGAGAAGGGTTGTTATAAAGAATGAAAAAATGCACTAAATCACATATAAGATACTAAAGACTGATGCGCATATGACTACAATTTTCATTCTAAATAATTTTTAATAATATAGGTTGAGTAGAAAATTGTAGTGCTAGGTCTTTAAAACACAAATGGTAGACATATTATAAGTATGAAATATTTATGCATTTACATGTAAATAAAACTTATAATATGCAAAGGGTGTATTATTTTTAGGTTAGGATAGGGTAGGACAACATTTTAGTTATATAAAAAGAGGGTGGTGTGTTGGTGGTTTTCAAATAGTAGGGTTTCATTTAACATACATGACATCACTTATTGCAAAGATGCAACAAAAATGACTAACAAACTAATGAGATCTACCAGGAGTAATTTGCATCCATTGGTGCTAATAAATTTCAAGTACCTAAATGATCCTTGAAACCCTAGAGAATATATTGCACTTATAACCTCAAATACCTTTCCCTATCAAATTCATGAAACTTGGGTACCCTTAAGAGGTATTCCAAAACATGTCCAAATCTCTATGCAAAAATGGGTTTATAACCTAGATTTGTGCCCAAGATGAAAACCATACCTAAGCACAAAAATAGATATCCAATCAACATAACATGTAAAACATCTTATTACATTTCATTAACATGAAAAAAGTAAGAACCACAGGGATTTTCCATTATCTTGAAAAGAGATATTACATACATCAATGTTTAAAAATTCTACCATGGGGACAAGCATGATGGATTTGCTCCATATTATACAGGGGAGACATATAAACATGCTCTTAGAGGTTGTTAATGGTTGTAAAACTACAACCACCTTAGCAAAAAAGAAAAAAATCACATAGTAATGATCCTAAAATTTGGAGGAGCCTATACTTAGAAAAGAAAAAACCCTTTATTTATACATTCTTTACCCTTCTTTTCTAATCTAGGAGTAGGGGTTGCATTTTAAAATTTTCAAAAATTTATTCAAAACCCCAAATTTCCACCAATATGTTCTCAGTTGGAATATGCCCTCAAACATGCCTAGAATCTTATACCATTTGCATAAAAAATAATTGCTCTAACTACCTCTACAAGGAATGATGAAGATTCAGAATACATCCTTTGATTTCTTGGCTAGAGATGCCTTCAAACATGAGTTGGAAGGTGAGGCCAAAAAACCATTTTGCTCATGTGTAACTACTTGGAGGTGCCCTTGGCCACTTACTTGCATAGCTAGAACCTCCAAGATAGCTACCCTTCCCTTTATGCACACCATGGAACAACCTACTCTTGCAATGATGGCATGAGAATATTCTTGATCCATGGCTATTTAAAGTGGTCTTGCTCCAATGGCCCACCTTGGATTTGAAACCCTATAATATTTGTCCCATGGAGGAGTTTACACAAGCAACATGAGAAAATGCAATACTTAGGTTTATTACCTTTTTATTTTTTGGCTCCAAATTGTTTTTAAACACTTTGCATTTTCCACGTTTACTTTTTACACTTTTGTCTTTTACAAATTTATTTTTTTCACACTCTAAAATTTTACATTTTCTTGTTTGAAAATTTTCCCTTTCAAGGTTTCCTCCTATTTTTTTGATGAATAAATGCATTATTTTTACCTTTTGACCTTTTAGCGAAATTCTAGCCCATTTAGTAGTTTTTCAATTTACAAAATTGTAATCCGTTGAACTGTAATTTGCAAATTACAAATTTACAAATTACAAATTTACAAATTACAAATTTACAAATTGTAATTTGTAGAGCTATAATTTACAATTTATATAAATTCAATTTATAAATTACAAATTTACAAATTACAATGTATCGAACTATAATTTGAAGAATTATAATTCATAGAATTGCAAATTGAAAAATTACATTTGGCTATAGAATCTCCCTCTTGCACTAAGGCCTCCTGTTGATTGATGTTGATTGGTGGAAATGGGAGATGTAGGTGTAATTTACAATTTACAGAAGTGCAAATTTTCAAAATTACATTTATATTCCAATTCTCCCTAAATCTCCTCTTGAGTTAACTTTTTCCATGCTTGTTTTGACTAGTAGAATTGGGAGAGTTGACCACAATTTGGAGACTTGCATTTTGGAAGTTACATTTCCCACTAAGATTTCCTAGGGAGTTTAGGGCCTCATATTTAATTTTTTTAAACCTAAAATTTTTGGATTTTTTAATTTAACTCCATTATTGCTACCTAGTTGCAGCAAGTACCCTACAAGATATTTTTTCAAAAGCTAAGCTTTACTCTGTTTTATGCCTCAACTCAAAAATCTTTCTTTGTTTACACAATGAATTTGAATTTGAAATCTTCACCAATAAAAATATTCACTTCCCTAATTCTTCTAATGCCTTTCATACATGCCCCTTTGACATCTAGTTTTTTATTCACAAGAATTTTAATTTATCCAACATATTTGAATTTAGTATTTAAAGAAAAATGTTCATAAGATGATTCTAACTCAATAAGTAAATAAGGAATACGCCAATTTAGACTCAAATTTTTAGGCTGAGTCAATATTTTAGGGTTATGCATCTCATAAGAGTAATCACAACCAACCAAAGTGCAATTTTTTATTATCAAGAAAAATATAGTCAGTACGCACATGGTGCAATAATGGGCATTCAACACCATTCCTAGCATTTTAAAAGGTTTCCCCCATAAATAAGATAATGTTTTATGATATCATACTCCTCTAAAGAGAGATCCATGACTTGTTATTCAAAGGATATCCATGGTTTCTTGAAGATCCTCCCATAAATGTTTTTCTTTACATGGCCTACAATGCAACAAAACAAATGCATATTTTGAATGGTATTGTTACAAAAATTCCAATATTTTGGATTTGAGAAAAGATTCAACATGAGAAGGCCCACTCTAATCTTTGAAGGAGATGCAAGAGGTGTGTATACCCTTCCTCCAACTCAGCTTTTAAAATGGTTGAAAAATATCACATTATTAATACTTTGGATGGATTCCATTTGTTTCTTCATGTAAGAAATTTTGCATTGGATGTAAAACATACCATGATAGTTGTTGCTACATTACCAACATTATTTTTCTAAACTATGATCAACAAGTCAAACCATATGATGCAAGATTTCCAAACCAAACTCATTCTCTTTGAAATTTAGAATTTTCATTTTCCATGAGACACCATTTGAACTCTTAAGCTTATGCATGTCCTTTTATACCTATAGTTGGGCATTTGTACTTTCTTCCTTCTCAATCTCTTCCCACCTATTCACTTATACTTATGGTGTAGGATTTGGGGATGGAGATGCACATTGAAATTTGTAATTTGTGTTGTTGTAAATTACATGATAGACTCCCATTTGTACCATGATTCTTTTCTCCTTCCTTTCATGGGATCTAGAAGTAAAGAAAAAAATTACAATTTGCTTAACAAGTCAAACATGTATTCAAATGGTTAATCTCTAGTGAAACTCTTCATCTCATTTGTAATTACACTTTGACCCGTGCACCTCAAAACTTTGACATAGTGTTTGCATTTTTCAAAATTATGTTTGGCAACTTTGATCCCCGATCGAGTTGTGTGGTGTTATTTTTAATTTTTATTTTTTGTCAAACTTGTAGTCAGCTCCTAGATCCCTGCTAACATGTCACACATCTTTTTTTCAAACAAAAATCTCATTTTGTTTTATTCTCTTACCATTCCCATGTGGTAGGTTTTATTTTTATTTTATGGTGTGGACACTTTACTACCACATATGTCTATGTGGGTAATGGTTTAAGGGAATGATTTAATATTTAGCCATGTGATTCTCACTCAAGCCACATAAGCATAAAAAACTACATGTCACGCTACCTAGCAACACTTAAAACCTTTCTATGTTTAGCTAAGTATAACCTTCGCTATGTGGACTATCTATTTATGACATAGATTTTTCACCTATTAGGTTTATAATGTCAGTGTCATGTGAGATCCAAAAATTTTAATACATTCCCTCCTCAATAATCTATATAAGTATATGATTCAAATTCAAGCACCAACATTGGCTCTTGCCTAGGGATGTACACCACCTATGGGTCTATAAAGAATGCTAGAACATAAGACTAGGTTCTAATCCACTAGGACACAAAGTCAACACTTGAGAAATTATTATCAAACACCCATGGAAGCTCAAAAAAATAAGGCAAATTGAAAAAAATAGACTAGGAGGATGTGAAAATAAACACACAACAAAAAACATGAAAAGAAATTTACAAGCAAGGCCCAAAGCAGAGGGGGAATAAAATAATGAAACACCAAGACTATACACTATACAATTATGTACACAGTCATGGGCTCAATCAAGGAAATGTTTTAGATGTGTGCCATTAATTGGTGGTTCTAGAATCTCATCATCCCTTAATTTCTTAAAATTTTATTGCAAATTATTGGCCAAGATGAAGTAAACCAATATCTAAACATGCCTAAAGGTATTAATACTAGGTTGTAATGGGATGGAGTACTAAAAAAAAAACTCCCTATATGGTCTCAAATCTAGATAAAACTACACCAAAATATTTTGGTACTCTTTCAGTAGTTGTAAATAAATTTGTTTCTCAGCTACAATTAGGTGATTACTAAGCAAGAGTGCGTCATGGTCATCAATGTCATTCATACACTCAAAGTATTGCTTAAAATAAAACTAAAAATATTCATCCTTAGGGGCATAAAAGATAACCCTAGCTTCATTGAATGACATTATCCAAACAATACCTTCATTATCAAACCCAACATCAAGAACATTTGGTTGCTCAATAACATCCACATTCCTAATAAGGTTACCTAGTTCCACATTCATGTAAAACACTTTGTTTATAACACACTTTGGATCTTAAATTACATCATGATTGGGTAACTAATTTTCTTGTGTCATATTAACATCATAATAAAATTCATACTTCGAGACCTTCTTGACTGCACTCCAAAATTGATTAGTAGTAGTATCACTCAAAATTTATGTGGAGGCAAAAACATACTCTAGGATACTTGACCATTGAACAATAAAATCTCATCACCATTATCATAAGTAGATTTGGGATCATCTTTATCTTCATCACTTGGTTCAATAGTATCACATGGGGGATGTGGAATGAGCATTTATCATACCAATCAATGTTAAATCACAATTCATAGCATTTACTTTGGTGTGCAATAGATCAGGCACTTCCTTTATAACCCCTCTATTCTAATTTCTCTCATCATGTATAGGCCTTTATGTTTCTTGATTCTATTTCTGAGCCATTTCCTAGCTTGTAGAGCCATAAAGTACCCCCTTCTCAACTTTATCCAACTTTTAAAACATTTATTTGATAGTAGAGGCCAAAGTCTTAATAGTTTATTTAAGGTTGGTTGCCTTTGTGGGCCATGTTTTTTTAAGATTGACCAACTTTACATCATCTCACTTATTCATGGGCTTTCCCATAGAACTTATATTATTCTCAATTTGGATGGCCATATTAAATTCCAACCATAGGTTCGTGTGAGCCTTTTCCCTAAAGTAGTATGCATCTTTCTTGTCAAAGGCATCATAGTATTTTATCAAGCACACTATATCACTTGGCCTTATGTTCTTGGGTAGTCGCATCATGGTCTTTGTTGAACCATATATTTAAGTCTTGCACACACTCATCAGGGTTCTTCTTGATGTTTTCAAATTCATCCAAAAGAAACATTGGATCAATTCTATCACAATACTAAATTCTAAAAACATTCTTAATTTCTTCCCATGAATCAATTCATCCATAGGGACGGAAATTGATCTATTCTCATGCATCTTCCTCTAACATGTCCATAAATAAATTAATGCACACATCCTCATGGTCAACCTCATATTCTTCAATGATATTGTGAAAAGCTCTCAAGTGTTGATCACAACTCACTACATTTTTCCCTTGAAACTTTGGAAGGAGGTTCCTTACTTCATTTGGGATTTATTTGGGATAACCTTCCATTTCATCAAAATTGATCAGTCTAAATCTGGTAATGTGGAATGTAAGATAATCATTTTCATTTTGGTCCCTATGCCTCATGATTGGTTTAATGGTAGGTTCATGAGTAAATGGTAAAGGGATGTGAGGGGGTGAATGAGGTGGACTTGTAGGATCAAATTTAGGAGGGGATTCAACTAGCTGAGAAGGATATGGATAATAAATTGGACTGCATACTTCTAAATCACTAGGAAAACTATGACAATCTTTAGCAATAGGAAGTTTAACAAACAAAAGTTTAGATTTATCAAAATCTTGAAAGCCTAAATAATATTTATCAACTAAAATTTGATCTTTAAAAGGCCTCCAAACTTCTTTCCTTTTTTGATGAACACTTAAGGGTGAGACAAGTTTATTAAATGAGTCACCTTTGAAGCATGACCTTAGTCCTTCTAGCTTTGCAATTAAAATAACTCTCAAAATTGAAGATATTCGAAGTGGACACTGATATTTTTTTGAAACCAAATGATTTTTTTGAGTCCCCACTAGAAGCAAACTTCTAGAATATAACCATTTACAAACTTGTAGTGATACAAACTGAAACCATATCTTGCTGAAATTTGTGATGATGTATGAAAGTAAAGATAATGAAATTTTTAGATTCATGTTCAACAAGGAGAAATCACCTTAAAACATGAAAAATTCACATCTCTTTTCAACAAATGCAATAGATGTCAATTTGATCAAATATCTCAGTTCTTAGTATGTCCCTAGTGGAATGTTGCAGTGTTGATGGCCAAGATAACAAAAGCAAGCTCAAATAACCCTAGCTTTCAAACTTATGAGATAATATGAATAAAATTTATCTAAAAATGCAATTGAGATTACTTGTAATAAAATAGTGATACATAACTTTCTCAAACCTAAACTTATGCAATCAACCTACAAGAGTCCCCGATAACACAAGTGAGATAGGGGTCTTTTCTTTCCCCTAAAATGGTGTCAGATGAGTGTTGGTTCCCAATTATACACTTCTTTTACTCGACCTTGCAGAATTGAAAAAAATGACAAATGAATATGAAAATCCAAGTGAAATGTCATTTTATCTAGGGGAGGGTTTGGCATCTAGAATAAATAAAATAGAGAAAATGACTGAGAGGCACCAACAAGGGCTATAGTCAACTCCTTACTACTTTTGGCTCTACCTAAACTAAAGTGAGAGGACCTATGGGGTAGCTTGCTCACATGGATATATTATTCAATTCAACCTTCATGGGGGTTTTGGCATAAAGAGACACAAATATTACTAGGGCACAACCAAACTTATTCACTCAACTCGAGAAGGGTTTTCACATGAAATGAATAAATGCACTATATCACATACAAGCTATTGAAGATAAATGGGTATATGACTGTAACTTCATTATAAATAATTTTCAACAATATGGGATGAATGGAAAATTGTAGTTTTATGTATTTAAAACACAAATGGTAGACACATTTTGAATATGGAATATTTATGCATCTGCATGCAAGTATCACTTATAGTATGCAAAGGGTGTATTATTTGTAGGGTAGGATAGTTTGTTAGTTATTAAAAGAGGGTATAATGATGGTGGTTTTTAATTAATAGGGTTTATTTCAACATACATGACATTACTTATTGCAAAAATGTATAAAAAATTACTAGCAAGCTAAGGAGAACTACCAGGAGTAATTTGCATCCACTAGTGCCAATATAATTCAAGTACCAAATGAGCCCTAATACACTTGAGCATACACTTCACTTTGAATATCAAATACATTTCCCTATCAAATTCATGAACTCAAGGTTCCCTTAAGAGATATTCAACAAAATATTTCCAAATCTCTATGCAAAAATGGTTTATAACCTAGATCTATGCCCAAAATGACAACCATACCTAAGCACAAAAATAGATATCTAATTAGCATAGCATGTAAAACATCTTATTGCATTTCATTAATAGGAAAAAATAATAACCACATGTATTTTTTGTTATCTTGAAAATAAATCTTACATACATGAATGTTTCAAAATGCTATCATGGGGACAAGCATGGTGGATTTGCTCCATGTTGGATAGGGGAGACATATAAACATTCTCTTAGAGCTTGATAATGGATGTACATCTGAAACCACCATAGAAAGAGAGATAAAATACACAAAATAATGATCACAAAATTTGGAAGAGACTATATTTAGAAAAGTAAATACCAAAAATAACAACAACAAAATAGAGAATAAACTCTCTATTTATACATTATCTACCCTTCTTTTTAAATCCAGGAATGGGGGTTACATTTGTCAATTTTGAATATTGTAATCAACACCCCAAAGTTCCACCAAGATGCTCCCAGCTAGAATATTCCCTTAACCACACCTGGAATCTTCATCCATTTGCATAAAAAATCATTACTCTAATTGCCCCTACAAGGAGTGATGAAGATTCAAATCACATCTTTTCAAATATTGGCTGGAGATCCCTTCAAACATTAGCTAGAAGGTGAAAATCTATGGTGGAGGACAAATTTTTTTTATCGTCATGTATAATTGCCTGGATATGCCCTTGACGACTTACTTGTGCAACTAGAACCTCCTGAACAACTACCCTTCCCTTTATACATTCCATCAATTAACTTGCTCTTGTAATGATGGCATAGGAATATTTTTAATCCATGGCTATTTAGGTGATCTTCCTCCAATGGTCTAGCTTGGCTTTACAAACCTATAATACTCTCCTATGGAGGATCTTGGATAAGCAAACATGATAAAATGAAATAATTTTGTTTATTACCCTTTTTCCTTTTTGCTTCCAACTTGTTTTTCAATACTTTGCATTTTCCACCTTTTATTTTTGCACTTTTATCTTTTGTAAATTTGATTTTTCATAGTTTACAATTTCACATTTGTATTTTTGCAAATTTTCCCTTTTAGGATTTCCTCTAACTTTTTTTAATGCATAAATGCATTATTGTAACCTTTTGACCTTTTAGGGAAATTATGCCCCCTTTAGCAGTTTTGCAAATTGTAATTTAAAAAGCTGTAATTCACAAAAATACAATTTAAAAATTATAAATTTATAAATTGTAATTTGTAGGACTGCAATTTTCAATTTACAATTTGTAGAACTATCATTTGCAAATTACAAATTTTAATTTACATAGTTTCAATTTAAAAATTATAAATTACAAATTTGTATTTGGATATGGAACCTCCCTCTTTCACTAAGGCTCTCTATTGACCGATGTTGACTAGCAAGAATGAGAGATCTAGGTGTAATTTGTAATTTGCACAAGTGAAAAACTACAAGACTACATTTCTCTTCCAATTTTCCTTGAAGCTCTTCTTGAGTTTATTTTTTCCATGCTTGCTTTAAATGGTGGGATTGGGAGAGTTGACCACAATTTCTAAATTACATTTTGGAGACTTGCATTATTCAAGTTGTATTTCCCATTAAGATTTCCTATGGAGTTTAGGTCTCATATTCAATTTTTGGAAACTTGTAATTTTTAGATATTTTAATTTAACTCCATTCTAGCTACCTAATTACAATGAGTACCCTACATGAGATGTTTTCAAAAGCCAAGCTCTCCTATATTTTATGGCTCAAATCTAAAATATTTCTCTATTTTCACAATGAATTTCAATTTGAAATCTTCACCAATAAAAATATTCACTGCCCTAATTCTTCTAGTTCCTCTCATATATTCCCCTTTGGCATATGGTTTTTTCTTCATAAGAATTTCAATTTATCCAACATATTTAAATTTAGTATTCAAAGAAAAATGTTTATATGATGACTATAACTCAATAAGGTCCTAAGGAACATGCCACTTTGGATTCAAATTTTTAGGATGAGTGAATACATTAGGGCTTAACATCTTTTAGGAATAATCCCAACCAACCAAAGTAAAATTTTCATTATGAAGAGCAATATAGTCAAGGCATAGTGAGTGCCCTTATGGTGTAATAATGGGTAGTTGGCACCATTCTTGGAATCTGAAATAGTTTCTTCCACAAAGAAGATAATGTTTTATGACATAACACTCCTGAGAAGAGAGATCTAGACCCTTTTGCTCAAAGGATATCCATGCTTTCTTGAAGATACTCCCCTGCATTTTTTATTTACATGGCCTACAACACAACAAGACAAATGCACATTTTGAATGGTATTGCTAAAAAACATATAAGATTTTGTATTTGAGAAAATATTCAACATGAGAAGGCCCACTCCAATATCTAGAGGTGCTGCAAGAGGCATGAATGCCTTTCCTCCAACTCAACTTTTAAAATGGTAAAACAATATCACATTCCCAAGACTTTAGATGGAGTCTATACACTTCTTCATGTAAGAATTTAGCATTGACTCCAAGACATGCCATGATAGTTTTTATTGTATTACCAACATTATTTTTATAAACTATGATCAACAAGTCAAACCATATGATGGAAGATTTCCAAAATGAACTCATTCTCTCTACCATCTAGAATGTTCATTTTCTTTGAGACACCATCTAACCTATTAATCTTATGTGTGTCCTTTTATTCCTATAGCTATTCATCTATATGTTTTTCCCTATCAGTCTCTTCCCACCTATTCACTTATGCCTATGCTATGGGATCCAAAGATGGAGACACATATTACAATTTTCAATTAGTGTTAACTAAAAATTGCATGTCAGACTCCCATTTCCACCATGCTTAATTTCTTCTTCCTTTCATGGGATCTAAAATTGAAGAATCAAATTAAAATTTGCTTAAAAATTTAAAATTGTATTCAAATGGTTAATCTCCATGGAACTTTACATCTCATTTGCAACTGAACTTCAACCCATGCATAACCTCATAATTTTGACATAATGTTTGCATTTTTAAAAATTATGTTAGACAACTTGGATCCCTGGTGGGGCTATATTATGTTATTTTCAAGTTTTATTTTTGGTCAAACTTACATTCAAATCCTAGATCCCTACCAACATGCCACACATCCTCTTTGAAAACAAAAATCTCATCCTTTTTTAATCTCTTACCATTCCCATGTGGCAGGTTCCATTAGCATGGGGATTTTATGGCATGGACACTTTGCTATCATATATGTCCATGTGGGCAATGGTTTGAGGGAATGGTTTAATATGTAGCTATTTGATTCTCACTCAAGCCACATAAGCAAAAAACCTACATGTCATGTTGTATAGTAAAAATTAAAACCTTACTATGTTTATCTAGGTGTAGCCTTTACCATACAGAGTGTGTATTTATGACATAACTTTTTCACCTAATAGTTTTATAACATCAATGAATTCCCTCCTAAAAAATATGTATAAGTATATGGTACAAATTTGAGCACCAACACACTTTGTATTAATATTATCATCAACTTAAAGGCTTTATCTACTTATCTAAATAGATGATAACTTAATTCATCAAATATATTTACACAAAAAATTACTTTGCATAAACATACAAGAATTCCTATACATAAAATAGAGCCCAATGAGTCTATTTCCCACTTATTAAAAGGTAGATGAAAGTAATATATCCTTATTTTAGTGCTCCACATATAGACCAAATAGATTTATGTGATAATTTCCTTCACTCTATAAATTGTGAGACTAGGGAAAATATTTAGAAATTCCCCTATATATTGTATAGAGAGGCATTAGAATTTTATCTAAGAATATATCAAGTGGTCATACATAGTGACTGTAGACATTATGGTCCCAATGTAATTATTTTTAACCCCAACCAAAATAGTGAGGACTATCAAAGAAATAACTAAAAACACTAATCCAATCAAGGCCCCATGATCTTGTATCAAAAATTTTAATGCCAATGTGGAGGGTGTTAGCAATCAATGTAAGTATAACACTATTACTAATAACCATTAAAAAAAAAAAAGTTGTGGGAACAAATAAATCCCAGCTCCATGTCTACTATTCATGATGTGGACATCAACCATCCACTACCACATGAAAACAAAGATAAAAATCCAAACCAAAGTGTTAAACAAAACATCAAAACTAATATTTTAATCAAAATCATCCTTACCATAAAAACAATCAACATCAAACCATAATCAAGGCTATAATCAACAAACCAAAATTGTAGTCTGAGGGATTATGATCCCAACATTTGTTTTTTTTCATGAATTTATTAGTCATGATACTCATAGCTTCAGGAGTATAATATGTTTATTTAATGACTCCCTAAATATCATTGCCAATTTTTATTGATATGATTTGTATGGAAACTCATAGCCTTCATAAACAGGTCTTTTAGCTTTAAAAACTAAAATTTATGCATTTATCACAACCCCTTTCTAAATCACAAATAAAAAACTAACCAAATTTCACCATAAAATGATTATACTAGTTAGCCCATGTTAGATGGAACTCACAATGCAAAATCTTTGAATTTTGCCTCAATAAACCCTGATGTTTCTCCTTTTCTTGAACCTCAAAAACAATGAGACTAATAGGTTTAATGGAATTAAAAGTTGACAAGGAATAAAACATCATTACTCACATTAGGATTACTAACCATGTTATAAAACTCATGTCTGAATTGTTGTATCATCTCACTTACGTACAATTAGTTATTGGAATATTATATTGAGTTGATGAGAATAATTCATATATAGAGTATAAATTAAAGAGTGATTGTAATGATGGGAGAATTATGGGGATGTTATTAGTGGTACAATCACTAAAAGGGGGGTGAATAAGTGATCCCATATAATCTAACTTAAATCAAAAACCTTTCAAAACTGTTAATCAATTACCAAAAGAACTCATGAAGCAAAAACATCATTCATAACAATGAATAAGAGAGACAATGTAAAATCAAGCATATAACACATGACATATGTGGGAAACCCTTTTGGGGGGAGAAAACCCATTAGAACCTAAAATTAGACTACTATCTATAATAAAAAGAACCAATTTAGACTAGCTACAATTTATCAAGTAACTACCATCCCTTATTTAGTGAGACTACAATCCCACAAGGTGCTACCACACCTGTCTAGTTGAGCAACCATAACAACTAGACTTTTAGAAAATTTCACCTTGAAAGGAAGAAAAAACCACATTATATGTTTAACACATACAACAACACCTATGAACACATCCACCTTTGAATTTATGTCTTCAACACCTAATGATGGACTCTGATTATCACTCTTCACCCTCTTAGTAACAACTCTGTGACCATATAAACAACATGACCAAATGATCATACACATAGACCTCAATCTAATCTACCCAAAAATCTATCCATTGAGCAATCTTACTCAATTATCCCTATTATAAAAAGCACATTACATACTTGAACCAACATAGAAAGATCAATTAGGACACATTACACATCTCAATTAACCTCACTCTTCAACTTTTCACTCACACTTAATATTTAAACCTATAAGATTATTATTATTATTATGACATAAAAAATATGACCTATAAGTCATACACACCATAAAAAACCTAATTTTCACTGCAACCCATCCACTGGGCACACATATTCTTCACCTTGTCTTCACTCACCAAACACACTCTCTCAAACAACCTCTTGAGCATACTCACTCATTCTGCCTCTTCTAGGCTTATTAGGCTCAATGACCTATGAGATCACCTTCATCACCTTGATCAGATAATAATGTCTAATTATTTTCCTCTATACTAGTCCTCACTAATTTGTACCTTTTATTTCAAAGGTTCTCACCTTCATTTGGCTCCACACACATAAGCCTCTCACACGAAGTCTAGAAACCAACACACTTAGTTTCAACATTTATAGAGCTATCATGATTATCAACATCTTGGTTAGCCAATAGTCATGATTTATCCCTTAAGTAATCTATCATATGAAGAAATATCTCAATAAAATATTTATATGTTTTCCATATCATTTATGGGTCACCCTTAAGCAGCTACACCTTTTAATTAGGCCCGTGTAGCTCTTATAGATCTCATGGAGACCTATTCATCCATTTAGCACTTCATCGAGAATAAAAATAACATTAAACATATTTCAATTGCATAGATAAACTACACATGACCCCTTTAACATGATCAAATGATCATATTCAAATTTGATTACTTCTACGTATGCTCAAACAACTCAAACATTGACTTGGTGCATAGGAACATCATGAATGAATACATAGTCAATTTATTAAGATTTATTCATACTATATATGAATGTTTAAAACTTAATAATGTATATATACTATTCTCATGGAGTATACAACACTAAAAAATATCTAATTCATCATGATACATCAAAATAATATCAAAACAAGCTCAAACAATCTTCTTGAGTCATATGCAGAATATACACGAACACACAATAAAATTTAAACCTTGATAAGTATGACTATACACAATTTGATATCTTAAAATATATATTTATAGATGCACCTTTGATTATTTTACAAGTTTACTTTTTATACCATGAGAAATTTTTTCTTGAATCAAAATATATGACTAAACTACAAAGAACTAGTTTTTACTTTATTAAATTCAAATATTCAAATGCAGACGGTCATAGTTAAACCTTGAACACCAATCTTGCATCTCATGTCCTCACTACTCAAATTGAAAATGAATCATAGATATTCTTATAATCAAATCAACCTTTACCCTGTAGTGTTCATCATTGGATCTTCATCTTGACTATTTGATTTAATGCACTTCATCGATATCCTATACATAGCTTGGTCTTTATCTGTGCTTGATGTTAAACATTGAACACTTGTCCTCATCTCACTACTTACAAAAATATTGGAATGAAAACACTCCATTTATCATTTTTTAAGGAACTTGATGTTTACTTAGTTTAAGCATCAAATACTTTGACCCATTTGACTTACTGTGTACCATAGATCTAGATCTATACTATTACCTGCTCACTGTTGATCCTTGGAATAAGTTCAATATTTATCTCTGCTTAGTGTTAAACATTGAACAATTGGAACCATATTGATACTTCCTAAAATCTTTGATAAATGTGCTCTATTTATGTTCCTCAAAAAAATTATGCAAAAATGACTAATTATGGGAACCATTGCAATCTACCTGGAAGGCTAACTTTGCATAGTCATATCTTTTACCTCATTCATTTACATGTTCTCAAATTTGGACCACATGATATCCTCACATAATATAATTAAAACATATGTAAAAATTATGTTGAAATATTTTCATGTGTGAGATATAACACCATTAATCTTCTCACTTAGATTTTTTTTGCCATAGAGCTAACAATGTCAAGAATTACCTAGAAGGCCAACTTTGCACATGCATATCTTTTGACACGCTTCAGCACATGATATGAAATTTAGCACAAATCAACTAGAATAAATATGAATAAAATATTATTATAAACTTATCCTAAAACATCCACATGTGTGAGATATTCCATCACCAAATTCCTTACTTGACACTTTCTTGCATCATGCAAATTTGGCTAAGTATGGGAAAACACTATCAAACTCCTTGAGAGGCCAAATTTCAACTTGAATATTTTTTGATGCACTTAAATTCATGATATTAAATTTATAATAAATCAACTAGACACAAAAATTAAAAAACCCATATGATCAACTTCCCTTGACTCATCCACATGAGGTAATAGTTACATCATCAACCTGCCTACTCATATTTTCTACCACTAGACCCAAAATGTCTAAATGACAAAAATGATCAAGCAAATGAAATATACACATGTACAGAAGCACTCAAATCATATAAAAAATATTAAGGAAGTATTTTACATCCTTAAACTACCATGTTCATCTTTGAACATCTCTAATCATGTAAACTATGAAGATCAACCAAGCCTTCTTCAAGCATATTATGATAATCACATTGCACAATTTATCATTGTCACTTAGACTATCAATGATCTTCATCAAATCACCTAGAAAACTCCATTAAATCATCATGAGATCATTTAATACTCTACAAAAATCTCTCCCTTTGGCATTTATGTCAAAAAAACATCATATATAGTAATATATAACTCACCTTCCTTCTCTCTCTTCAAGCACTCTCACAATAGGAACTTTCTCCCCCTTTGACACAATGACAAAGTGGGAACCAAATGATCTTTAGGACCTGAAAATACCAAAAATAGGATATTACCACCTTAGAAATATTATACAAACTCCCCCTTGCCTTAATCCAACCTCTTCTTGCCTTGATAATTTCCTCTTGTTCCATGCCAACACTCTCTTCAACGAGGCACTACAACCAATGAAGAAAGAACACACAAAATTAATAAATTTTTTAAGGGACTCACCTTAATATCTATGATCCATTTCACTTCTTGAGCATCTTCAAATCTTCATACACCGTGAAGAATCACCATATAGGTTTATTATCCTTCTATCTCAACCTACCACAAGGACCACCAACAAAACTTCATGCCACTCACAAAATAGGAAACATGCTCTAATATAATTTATTAAATCTACTTGAAACATACGTGACTTTATATTTTTGATAAACTAAAAATAAGGCACTCATCTTCTTACTAGGCATGTCTAGTCTTCTTGTAACCCTAATTGGAACTTGCAAAGCCCAAAACTTTTAGGAGACACACATTCAAGACCTAAAACTTAATATATAGAGAAATATAATATTCCCTCTAGATCATATCAATTTTCATAACTTAGATCATCCTATTCAAAATACTTCCTTCACAAACCAATATGCCAATTAGGCCTACATCTTGACAAAAACATGAATAACTTGAAATACAAAAACCTTCAGATCTATGTGAAGATTGATTTGATAACCCATTTGGCTCATTATACCTAATAAAAAATTTTAAACCTCAAATCATAAGGAAAACTAAGTTTCTAGCATCGTCCAAAACCCTAGAAGCTTAAAAACAAACTAAGTCAACAAACCACCTTCCGGTCAATGTCCACTTCTAAAACTTCTTACACACCTGGAGAAAACCATCACACACATCTAATCCAAAAATTGATCCTCCATACCTTTAGGAACATAGGCTTCCTATAACCCATTTTAGACCTACTTGCCTTTAAGCCAAAACTAAGAAAATTGAGAGCACTCAAAAATATTCAATGAGCACACAAGATCATCGAGACACAAAACTACCTAGAATAAATCATATAGAAGCGCATAAACCTTTTTTAGCATCAAAATATTAAGACATTGAATCAATCCCATTAGGCTTCCTATAAACACCCATTATGATCCTATAGTCACAACATACACTCTTTCATGACAAAGAACACTAAACTAGACTCAATCATGCATTACGAGCATGCCACCAACTAATGAAAATATTGCACATTCTCCACCTAATGTTCACTTAGATCCATATATCAAAATTCAGTCATTAGCATCATCAACATAAATCATAGGGTTTTCAAACATCAAACCCTCAAGCTGGTGCCTTTCATCCTTTGGGTTAGTTCTTCCAAAAATGAGAACAAACTAATCAACCAAAGAAAAACTTGACACACAAATCTGCCAATCAATAACATTTTTCACAATAAGCCAAGCCATCTTCTCATGACCTTATTTGTCTTGTAACATCAAACAAGACCCAAACAACATCCATCATGCTTCCTCTTTTTGAAATGTGTCTCCTTGAAGCTAAGAGAGAGACACCCCTTTTGACATAGTGATACTAAAAGTCCTAAAACTCTGGAGACTCTCATATCTCCATACCTTTCTCTGACTTTTAGTCTTTCTTGACTATGAATGAATCCTTGACTTCATTTTTTTTTTAGATTTGTCAATAAATGCTATCAATAGAAGCTCTTAAATTTCCTTCATGTCTATCATGGAAAACAAACCATCTTTGGTCTCAATTTGATCTCTTCTAAAAAGCTTAGGTTTCCATACCCATTTATGACCCCTTACTTGCACACTAGGATCTACATACACCTAATTTTTATTTATAAACACATTCAACCTATTCTTTTAATATCTATTAATGTGACCAACTCTATGACAACTGAAATAAAGAAGATCATTCATACCTTTTACTTAATGACGATTGTGATATTTTTTTTCTATCTAGATAGAAGATAAATTTTCTTGGAAATCCTATATCTTCTTCATATCTATTCCTTCTTTGCTATAGTATGAATCCGACCTTGACCAAGATTATCCTTCAAGTATTGGGTCTCAACACTATTGATTGAATTTTAGTAGTAAAGTGGTTCTTCAAACTATTGTTGTAAAATCTAGCAATATGTCCTACTTCATTACAACTATAGCAAACAATATCATTTCTTCTTTCAAGGCTCCATGAATTTCCATAGTTGACTGACTTCCTTCTACACTCCTTAGCTCTATGATGATGATTATTACATGTATAACAATGACCATGGAATAAACTTGCATACCTTGAAGCATTTGGTTGTCTAAAAAACCTTCTTTCATTAAATTCAAAAATTGCATTATCTTTGACATACTCAAGCTTCTCATGATTCTTTTAAAGTTTTATCCAACTTGACTAAAACAAGCACATGCTGACTCTTCAAGTATTCCATCTCAATCTTTAGATGAATTTACTCATCTTCTCTTGCTTTTATATTTGCATTTGTAGTCTTTAACTAATCCTAAAGAACAATGGTCTTCTCTTCATCCTCTTTGGCCTTGTTGGCCATATCTTTCAATCTATATGACTTCACTTCAATAGACTTGATCTATTCTTGATACTTCTTCTTATCTCTCTCGGGCATATGAAAAAAACTTCCTTCAATATAACTAATTTATGCTTCAAGACCTTTGATCATATTTCTCATTTTATGATTCCTCTTCTTATGATCCTTTATTTCACCATGTGCACTCATGAGTTGAACTTTCAGATAATCTATTTCTTCCTTGATATCATCTTCTCTACTGATATGGCAAGCTTCTTTGTCAAACATGATGTCCTTTTCTTTTGAACACAAACTTATCTTGGCATCTACTAGCCAAACTTTGAGATCATTAATAACATTCTCATCTTTTTTTCCATATTTATTTAAAGTACACATCTACTCTTCAATTTCCTTAATCAAATTCTTCCACTATTGAATCTCTTTCTTTAACTATTTAGCCATCTTTGTACTAACTTAGGATCTCTTTCAAGCTGTTAAGCTTCCTCCAAAGTACCACTCCTAATACCAATTATTAGATTTACAATCACTGAGAGGGGGGTGAATTAGTGAGACCAGATAATCCAATGTCAATTAAAAACATCTCAAAACTCTTAATCAATTACCACAATAATTCATGAAGCATGCACATCATTCATATAAATGAATAAGAGAGACAATGCAAAATCAAACACATAACACATGACATATGTGGGAAACCCTTTTGGGGGAGAAAACCCACTCGAATTTATAATTTGAATACTATATTATAATAAAAAGAATCAATTTAGACTAGCTACAAATGATCAAGGAACTACCATCCCTTATTTAGTAAAACTACAATCCCATAAGGTGCTACCACACCTATCTAGTTGAGTAACCACAACAACTAGACTTTTAGCAAGTTTCACCTTGTAAAGAGGTAGCAACCCCCTTAGATGTTGAGCACCCACACCAACACCTATGAACACATCCACCTTCCAATTTATGTCTTCAATAGCTAATTATGGACCTTTGATTATCACACTTTACCCTCTCAACAATAACTCTATCGCCATATATACAACATGGCGAAATGATCATACTCATAGACCTCAATCTGCTATATTAAAAAATCCATACATTGAAAACTCTTAATAAAATTTTCCTATTATAAAAATCATATTACATACTTGAACCATCACATAAAGATCAATTAGGACACATTAGATATCCCAACTAACCTCATTCTTCAAATCTTTGCTCACACTTAATCTTCAAACCTATAAGAGCATTATTATGACATCAAAAATATGACCTACAGGTCATACACACCATTAGAAACTTACTCTACCCTTCAAACCATCCACTAGGAACACATAGTCTTCACCTTCCCTTCACTCACCGAGCACACTCTTTCAAATAGCCTCTTGAGCATACTCACTCATTCTACCTCCTTTAGGCTTATTAGGTCCAATGACCTATGAGATCACCATCATCACCTTGATCAAAAAAGTATGTCTAATTATATTTTCTCTCTACAATTCCTTATTAACCTATAACTTCTCTTTCAAATTTTCTCATCTTCACTTGGCTCCACACACACAATCCTCTCACATGAAGTCTAGAAACCAACACACTTGGTTTCACCATTTATAGAGTTGTCATAATTATCAGCAACTTGGTCAGCCAATAAGCATGCCTTAAAAATTAAGGAATATATCATATGAATAAATATTTTAATACATTATTCATATGTTGGCCATAGCATCTATGGGTCAACCTTAAGCATCTACACCTTTTAATTAGGCCCTTGTAGCTCTTATAGGTCTCATAGAGACATATTCAACCATTTATCACTTCATCAAAGAAAAAAAAGAGCATATAATATATTTAAATTATATATTTCCACTCCACTTGTCCCTTTTGAAATGCTAAAATAATCAAAGTTAACTTTTCTCACTTTTGTGTGTGTTCAAATAACTCAAAATCTGACTAGGTACACGGGAACATCATAAATGAATACATAGTCAACTTATTAAGATTTTTACAAACTATATATGAATGTTAAAACCTTAATAACACACATATATGGTCCTTATATAGTTTAAAACATTCCCAAATATCAAATTCATCATGATACATTGAAACAATATCAAAACAAGCTCAAATAATCTTCTTGGGTCACTTGCAAAATATACATGAACACACAGTCAAATTTAAACCTTTATAACTATGAGTATACATACTTTAAAATATTAAAATATATGTTTCTATATGTGCCTTGTATTCATTTACAATTTCTATTTTTATACCATGAGCAAATTTTGCTTGTATCAAAGGATATGGCCAAAATACAGAGCACCGGTTTTTCCTTCATTAAATTCAAATATTCAAATACAAATGGTCACAGTTAAACCTCGAACACCAAGCTCACATATTGTGTCCTCAATAATAAAATCAAACATGTACCATCTATATTATTTTAATTAAATTGACCTTTACCTTTCAACACTCATTATTGGATCTTCATCTTGACTATTTGATTTAATGTACTTCATTGATCTCCTGTACGTAGCTCGATTTTTATCTCTGCTTGACATTAAAAATAAAACACTTGTCCTCATCTTGATGATTCCAAACATCTTGGAATGAACATTCTCTATTTATCCTTTTGTAAGGAACTTGATCTTTATTTAGTTTAAGCATCAAACACTTTGACCCATTTGACTACTATGCACCATAGATCTAGATCTGTATGATCACCTACTCACCATTGATCATTGGGAGAAGCTCAATATTTATCTATGATAAATTTTAAACATTATATCCTTGGAATCATCTCTATACTTCCTAACATCTTGGATAAATGTGCTCTGTCAATGGTTTTTTAACCATAACTTTTGCAAAAATTACTATGGGAACCATTGCAATTTGCCTGGAAAGCCAACTTTACACAGTCATATATTTTACCTTGCTCACTTGCATGTTATAAAATTTGAACCATATTATATCCTCACATAGGATAATCCAACCATCTATCAAAATAATGCTAAAACTCTTAAATTTTCAAGATATAATTCCATTAATCTACCATAGAGCCAATAATGTCAAGAATTTCTTGGAAGGACAACTTTGCACATGCATATCTTTTGATGTGTTTCGGTGCATAATATGAAATTTAGTGATAATAAACTAGGAAAAAAATTAATGAACCCAAATAATCAACTTCTCTTTAAATTTCCACATGTGTGAGATATTCCATCACCAAACTACTTATTCGACTCTTTCTTGCCTCATGCAAATTTGGCTAAGTATGGGAACAGACTATCAAACTGTCTAAGATCCAAAATTTACACTTGCATAAATTTTTACGCACTTTGATGAATGATCTAAAATTTAGTGAAAATTAATTAGGCATAAAAAATGAACAAACCCATATGATCAACTTCCCTTAACTCATCCGCACATGGTAATGGTGACTTTATCAAGTTGCCTACTCAGATTTTCTACCACTAAACCCAAAATATCTAGATGACAACAATGATCAACCATATGAAATACACATAAGAAATCAAATCATATGAAACATATTAGGGACCTCTTTCACATCCTTAAACTACCATACTCATCCTTGAACATCTCTAATCATGCAAACTCTGAAGATCAACCAAGCCTTCTTCAAGCATATTAGGACAAGTGTAATGCACACTTTATCATTGTCACTTAGACTATCAAGGCTCTTAATCCACTCACCTGGAAACCTCCATGACATCATCATGAAATAATTGATAACTCTCCAATATATTTTTATTGTTTTACATGATAAGGCTACACTCCATGATTTGAAAAAGGGTTAAATTTACTATATATATGTATATATGTAATGAATTAATTAAATAAAGAAGAATTTTTTTTTGTTAATTTTTTCAAAGCTCTACCAAAAATAATACTAGTATTAGATATATATTTGGTCCTATTGTCTCATTTCTATGATGGAATAATAATCTAGGTTATAGGGAAAAATCCATTATTCCTTGTTGTCACATTATATGAAACTTATTTATTAATAAAAATAATTTTAAATTGGTATATTTTAAAATTTTAAATGGATTAAGGATGAAATTTTGTGATCTCCTCCATCTCTTTATACATTATATTATTTTATTTTTCTATATCTACAATCTGATTGATGAATTTGCTTGATCATGGTCTCTTCCATCATGCATAGTTATCAGCTTTTGTCAAACCAGGGATACAATTCATTTAAGACATTGAGGAGAAAATAAGATACATGTTGATGGTGGATTGTATAAATATGTTTAAAATAAAAAGTTGGCATTCAGGTTTTCATGGCATGACATCCCTAACATACAAATGTCTCACCACTATTTTTCCACCATTTCATCCATGTATAGTGCAACCTATTAGAGGGATATGAATAATATTTTCCATGAACTCATTCATAAACCTATAGAGGTTTATGTGGATGATATTTTAGAGAAGGACATAATAAGTGTTGGCCACCTCGAAGTTTTATCTCTCATTTTCATTTGTCTCTTTGAATATAATGTCACATATTTTCAATTTCATTGGAAAAAATATTTCAAGATTTATCATTTATAAGCAATGGTAAGAGATATATCCCATGAAAATTTATTCCAATATTGAGATGTCTCCCCCAAAAAATAATCATGGTTGAGATAATTCCTTTGGAAACTAGGGCAAATTCAGAGGTTCATTCCTGATCTCATGTATGTTATCCATCCCATCAATAATTTTTTTAATGTGGAGAGAGGCATAACATGGATCTAGTATTTCTAAAATGCATTTGATATGGTGAAGCACTTTATCATGGATATTTATAAATACTAACACCCAGGTTTAATCGATCTCTCATTCTTTAATTAAGGGAAACAAAGTATCTCTCACCTACATGTTGTTGTAATAAGATTATTATGTAAAGGAGAGAGCCATATAATTTATTAGTTGAGGCTTTCTCAATTATGAAATGAGATATACCCAAGTGTAGAAGGAATGTCTAGTTACAATATTCACCACAAAATTATTGAGGCATTATATGGTCTACCAAGAAATTAGTGTAATTTTAAACATTAAATCCCTTGGTACGCCAGTTCTATCCAAGAAGGTTTTTTGTTTCATCACATTATCGAGTAAATTTAAATTAACCTACATCAACCAAAAGTCTATTAAATGAAAAATCATTACTGATTGGTTGTTTGATTCCCCATTGTATTCCTTAAACATTTTTGGCACCAAATTCCCTAAAGAAGTTATTTTTAACATTAAGAAACCTATTGTCACTTCCTTCTATGGGTATGCTAACATAGTCAATTACTTGGTTGATATAACCTATATCAAGGGTGACAATTATTAGTAGAGGTGGCACATTTAAATTATCATATCCAATTACATTACCCTCAACATAGTCCTTTGTTAGAAATATTTCAATGACATGATCCTCATATGTGTTGACCAAGAAGAGCCTTAGAAAGTTTTGTTATAATGTCATAGTGGCATTTGTGGTAGTCACTTTGTTGGTCATGCAACTCCTATAAATATTCACATAATGGGTTTTTTGGCCCACACGTGAGCATGATGTGGTGGATCATGTTAGAAAATGACCAAAATGTCAATAATTCTACCATAAAATTCATGCCCTTGCTCAATAATTTCAACCTATTATTATACTGGCAATGATGGTTTTAGCCTTCATTGGCAATCTTTTCTTCCTAATAGGTACATGGGATTAAACCTAGGGCAAACACTAATAAATAAATAAAACAAAATAAAATGCAAAAATGAATGAATTCAAATCCAAAATCTTTCCTAGAATTCCATTCCAAAAAGATAACCTATTAATTTACCAATTCTATCATGGTTGTCCCACTACTGATCTAAGTCTATACAAATCCTCTATAGCTATTATTTTATAATATTTAAATTAAGTATACTCATCCAAAATCTCATATTGACTACAATAAATCTCTTTCCCAGTGTCATATTTATATGAACTATTTTCCTTTTAACCCTTTCATGCATCCCATTTCCCCTTTCATTCCTCTACTAAGAAATGAAAGTCACTTGCCATATGAAGAAAGTAGTTCAATGATTACTTATAAGTTATTTATTAACACATTCATACTTCACAAACCATTATATTTCACATTTTCATAAATTGTGTTAAACATCATATTTATATAATCATTTCCATAGCATTAACCATAATCATATCCATAACATTTCAAATATTCCTAGCTATCTAAATTGAATAAGATGAAAAACAAAACATTAGAAAAATTAACAAATTATAGAAAGAGTTGAAACAAAATTAGATAATTCACACACACACACACACACACACACACACATTATTATAATACATTAGGTTTGTACATAATCACAAAACTAAGATGGAAAGTGTGGCAAAAAAAAATGATGGTACTAACAACTAGGAAAAGTCTAATCCTAAATATCATTTTTGTCATATCCTTATGGTAAAATGTTTTGATCTTTTACTCTACCTCATATATGAAACTCATGTTTCTAAAATTTGAGGGTTTTTTTCTATATCTTGTGCATCTTATTACAAGTCATGCCCTTACAAACCTCAACCCCATACGGTCTGTTTACTTGAATACATGCATCTTCCCCTTAGAACAACCAAATTAGTCATGGTTTTAACCTAAACCTTTATTCTAATAATCTAAGTAATCCATCTAATAATATCCTAAGACTCATGATATGTTGACTTAAAAACATCAGAGTATCTATCCACACTCTTAAGTATCCTTGTGTTTGCAAGATGATGGTCCCTACACAAACATGATACCAATTGAAATACGTGAATACAAGCATCCTCTATCATCATAAGTAACTTAGTCATATATTCATAACTTCACCACACACACACACACACACACACACACACACACACACACACACATGTAGATTATACATAGGGTGTATATGTAACAAAATAAACTAAAAACTAGGAAAATGAAAAGTTTCTTGTAAACTTTCTTGAATCCCCTCCTAGTAATTAGGATCAAAATCATCACCCAATATCATTTTGGCCTCCTTAGTGTACACCTTATTTTTATTGAACCTTAGATGGAGTTTATCCTTCTCTTCCTTTTAATAATATATTTTTTTGTCTAACCTCTACCACCACTACTATCTACTATCCAACCTTTACCTCTACTGCTAAAGCATTCCCACCATCTCCTCTAGATATAGCTTATTATTATACAAGACCATATGTGGCCTTGGGGTCCTTTTACCCTCTTATTTCTCTCTTGGATCATTTATACCCTCTGATCAATGTAACCAAAACCAATGGATACCATCTCATTTAATAAAACCAATAATCCCTCAACTCCTTTTCACCTTTTTAAAAAACTTATGAAATTGTGAGGTTGTCTACATACTATAAGCCAAAATGTTGAGTAACCATATGTACATGGTGTATCTCTTAGTGTATTCTCTTATCACTATCCTATAAAATTATCTCACATGACATCACTAATATGTTATCATCTCCCCATATCCATATCATCCCCCTCATAAGGATATGTAATCATATTTATTACCATAAGGGTACCCACAAATCTTTGAACATCTCTAAAAGGGGCCATAACTATTAATTTGGTTGGCTTGATGGATCTTTCATCTCCCATACTAAAGTACCTTTGGTAGAGATTCATCTACTCGTACACCCAAATCATCACTAATGTCAGATGGATGAGAGAGAATCCAATCTAGAGATATTATATAAGTCTCTATATTTATTTTACATGAAAACATGTCCCCATGCATATCTACATCTATGATCCTCAATAAATTTGACTATAGGATCTAATAAATACAAAAAAAATATCAATGCCCTTATGCCTGGATAAATGCAAGGCCAACACACAAATGATGGCCTTGTGAATAATAGGGATATAGGGGCTCTATAATATTTACAATATCACCCACTAATTAACACCTAAATCATGTGCCTCCCCATCACAAATTTTATTGACCTATCTCTAAACATTGGCATTTTCTATAGTTTCTATAAGATTCAATGCATGTCCTATCATGAATAGTCCATAAAATATGTAGACATCCTCAACGGTGATAGTAAACTCATAGAGCACCTATGAAAACTAGAATGTGTTCTATTCTACATCTTGGGTTTTGAATGAGTCACATAATAAATTTTTGGCTAGGGAAACCAAGCTCACATGATCAATTCTTTAAATTACAAAATTATTCATTAATATGATCACATCTACAATTAATAAAGCAATAAATCAAGGAAACCCTTCCAATTTTTAAGCACCACTCCATATCACATAGCCTCCCTGCATATTCCAAATCATGTTCACATAAATATAAGTCACTCAAAACAAAATGTAAAACATTCTATGTTTAAATTTTTGTTACATGTAGCATTACTAAGAAACTAAAATGATAGTTGAGCAATCACCAGTTTCTAAAAAATGAAGGTTACACATTCATCATAATGGTTTAAAAATTACCAAATGATTATATAATGTCTAGTATGCATATAACTATGGTTTTGTAACTAGTATGGATTCAAAAACACTGATGTGATTATGTAAATTTTAATTTGTATAGACTAGAGATTTCATCACATGCTAGTGGTTTTGTCCCTTGCACCCCTAAAAACGTAAAAGATCAAAAAATCTGTTTTTTACCTATTCATAATCCTTCATTTTCATGATTTTTTTATAACCTTACATGCCATTTAGAAAATCATCTAAAATAAATCAATTTTTATAATTATAACACTTAATGTTTTTGGGGTTTGAATATAATTTATAAAATACCAAAAATAATTTAATCTTCTTATTTTTATAATTGTGTTTTCATTTAGTTCATCATAAAATGTTAGTTTTTCTATCACTTGTAAATGATTCACTTATTTATATTAGTATCTTTCATTTTACAAAAAATAATTTCACGAAACTTTATCTAAAAAAAAAAGTTATCAAAACCATTTAGATAAACATTCGTAAAATCAAAACTATATTATATCATACACATCAAATTTGCATTATTTAATAACATATTTGGATGATTATCTAATAAAAATTTCATATACATAATATAGTATAATTCCCATGAATATTAATTCACATTATATTATAAAACATTCAAAGTGACATAGACTTCAAGGTCTAGATGTAATTTTTTTATCAACTCCACTTTCAAAACTAATCACTAGTCAACTTGAGGATTTGGATGAATAAAAATTTCTTTCGAAAGAAAAACTATCCAAATAGATCCATTTAATATCACATCAACAAGAAAACCTATATATTTGTTTGAATTTTCATTCTTAGGTCTATCCCCATAATATTTTATTTTTGTGGATGACATTATCTAGAAGAGATCAACTGATCGATTCATTCAAATACTGAATTGTTCTCAACCTAGTTTATACTCTTTTAAAGATATATTTGTTAACCAATAATTAAATTACTTAGTTATTTGAGAATTAGGTTATTTTAAATCCCTCATTTATATTTAATTCATTACCATAGAAAAATAATTTAAAGCAACTTATGATCACATGATTACAAGGGAGTTTATTTCCTATATGAAATTGAAATGAAATGTATAAAACATAAAACCCAATCACATTTATTTGAATTTGGAAAGGTAAATAGAGAGCATAATAATAATCATAAAATAATAATAACACAATTTACCTTCACTTTAAATCTCTCTCTTATTATAATACTATTGTAGATTGGCATGGATATAAAACTTGAGGTCTTTGTCAATGTCATAGAGCTATTTTGACAGCATCTCCCCTTGTGCTATGCATGATTTGGATAAACAATGTTTTATGATAAATTTATGATGACCTTATGACTTGGCAAAGCTTTATTTAAATAGTTGGCCATGTTAGAATGAGGAGGAATCCCTATAATTTATATACATTGCTGAAAATGTGGACCATTGGATCAAATGGAAGATCAATGGATGAAAATTAGTCATACATATCAATGATGGGAAAGATGGAGTGTGTAATAAAAATGATGAAGTGTGTAAGATAATGTGTAATAAA
>JARHVA010001268.1:1472500-1547500 GCA_037957365.1 Torreya grandis
CCATGAGTGTAATATAGGAGCCCCATCTCTATGATAAACCCTTGTAAATGCCTCCTCTTTTAAGGGGGTTTGTTGAACCTATGAAAGAACTACCCTCAAAAGAGAAATATTTGCAAAATGTGTGTTACTCAGAGCATATATGATAACTACATGATAATCCAATATAATGTGAATATATAACATTAGAATGCAATATAATTTGAGCATAAGTATATAATGTAATACATATGTCATGTATAACATTCATAGGGGTGTCAAGATAGATATAATAATGTATGTAATAATAAATATGAATAAAAATATGTAGCTACTTAGGGGGATGGGGCATGATGTCCATCATGGAACCCAAGTAGGAAGGGTAGATGCATGAGGTCCCTCATGGCATTGAAAACTAGTGTGTGTAACAAGCAAAAGATAAGTTTTATGGACATGATGCATATAACAAATCATACATAAAAACATACAAGGAATAAAAATTAGGCCTAGGGGCCACAATACAAGGGACATGGGCACATGTCACTAAATCTAAGAAAATAAGACATACAAGGACATGTTCAAATGTGAACATATGCAAGCAAAAAGAAAGTTGGCTTAGAGCCACATCAAAGGACATGTTCAAATGTCTTCATACACAATCAAGAAGGCACACATAAGTACATGAACACATGTCCAAAGCATACATACTGTGAATAGAAGTGGTGTAGATCTAAATAACAATGACATATTCAAATGCCCTCATATAAAATAAGTATAGGGATACAATTAAATAGGAAATAGGAAATATAGAAAGGAAAGTATGCATGAATATGGGATACAAATCTATGTTATAGCTAGGATGTACATATATTGAGTCTAAAGTTGTAATAATTGACAAAAAATAGAGTAAGAGTAACATGATCAATATCAAGATATAAAAATGCTAAATATGGGATGTAGATTATAGAAAGATAGAACATGGGAATCAAAACTATGTATAGGACTCCCCCAAATGGGTGAATGTGTCAAGTGAAGATCCATGTATTGGTGTAAATTCTCCCAGTGAGTAGATAATAGCAAGTTTGGATTGGTGTAGTGAACATGAGTCATACAGAAATTTTCAAGCACTCAACAAAAACAAGTGAGTCATGTATGTATAATAAAAACATCTATAATAAGATATCTAGTATATGTAGTGCCTAGAAAATATAAGAAGTACAAATATATAAATGCATACAATCTATAATTTTGTGTTTTCTAAGTAATATTTGAATGTTTTTTATTTTTTAAAATATTATATTATTTTTTATTTTCTAGACATAAACTATGCATAAGAAACATGAAAATGAACAGTGTATAGGGAGCAAGAGAGAATGAAAGTATGTACATGAAGGGAGGAACAATACTAACTGATAAGTCTCATGAGAGACTCACTATCATTATGGCCTATGCCAAATAAGGGAATTATAATCTCTCATGTAATACGATTATTATGCTATAGTTGAATGATGTTGCAATAATAATTTCAGTATTGTTCATCATCAAAATCATAATAACCTAGAATGCTAGAGGGAATTGCCTCATACTATAGAGTTGACCTTTTTGAATTATGCTTTAGAATATTGATTGTGACTTTTCCCTTTGAAACTATATCTATTGTAGGCATATGATGTTTTAAAGGCTCTTTGGATAGAAATACTATTTTGAGAATGCTTGTTGGCTTATCATGATTTTGACTTTGTAACTTAAGTTTTTACTCTTTATGTAACTTTTCTAGTGTATCTAGATTTTTTTCTTGATAAAATGTATTTGTGAATGATTTACATTTAGATTTTCAATAAATCCCAAACTTTGTTGACCAATATTATCAACTAATAGAATATGAGTAATGATGTCTTGGGCCTACTTGCCCAAACCCTAACCATGATAATCAAACTTGTGTGGAAATTCTTAACCAAACCCATACTGCTTTGAAAGTTAAGCCTCATTTTAAAGAGGTACATTTTCATCTTTTACTTACTTTACCTGTGCTTGTTTTACTATTTCTTTCTATGATTGTAATGTGTAAATCTTTTGTTGTTATGAGTTATGCTTTGGTAACCATTTTTGTACTATTTTTTTTAATTTAACCCTTTTTAAATTTATATATATTCCATTATATGTTTGGATGATGTATCATTGTTTAAATCATTTAAATATATTATCTATTGTATTTTAGTTTTAGTTATAAACATTAATTAGTGTGATGCCCATGCATTCTATGATATACACAATAATATTTGGATCTCCTCAGTGGGTGTAGAGGAGGTAGGTTGATCAACTTAAACTCTTATTTGATCTTGGAATGTTGTTTAAATCATTATTTATATATGTATTTTTTTGTAATTTATGATTTGATTATGAAAGAATGTTAGGCATAACTTTTTTAGGTGTAGATACACATACATGGTTTATGCTAGCATATTATGAAGATTGTGTACATGTAATGTGATTTTACAATAACGTGATATGTTCACTTAATAAATGATTTTGATTTTGTAAATATGATATTATCTTGATCATACTAATAATTTGATCCCTTAGAGTCTCACAAGTGCAAACCCTAGTTGCTTTTAATTGAACATGTAAGAACACACTTTGTAGAGAAGAGGTGTGAATAGGCTAAGTATGGAGATTAGTGAAAATGGTATAGGATACTTCATCTCATGAAGGAGTAATAACATGGACCTACTTAGAGGGAAAGTATATATCACCCACATAGAGATTCATAGGAGAAAGATATTCTTTCTTGTGCATAAGATATGGCATTTAAACTTGAAACCTGATTATTAGCTTATGTAATAAATCCTTTATGTATTTACAAATTTATTTCTTAATTTAATTCCACATAAGGTAATAATAACATGTTATATATAGAATGAAATATGGCATAGATTACAATTTATATAAAGCATCATTTATACATGTGTTTATGTCTTTTATGATTTCATTCCAAATTAAAGGGAATAAGCATGCAAATTAAAGTATTAAACTTTACAACAAACAGTAATTGACTTTTTATATCACTATTATCATGAATATATGTATATAAATTAAAAGATATATGGATCTAAAGTATGAGTGCTATAAATGTAAACCATAGGGTTATGTAGGATTTGGATTTGTGCAATGTTTGAAGTAAGTTGTGTTCACCAAATGTTTTAACCTTATATTACTTAGCACATGTAAATACTATGTTTGTTAAAGAGATGAGTAGAATAAATGAATGAAATAATATGCATTAAATATAAACACTCATTTGTTACAAAATAGATTAGCTTTGAATTTTATAAAAATATTAACAAATAGTGAAATTAATAACTTAGTTGGAAAATAACTGATACAAATGATCTAGGTGTTAAAAATTGAGGTAGAAGCTGGTCTATGTATTATAAATTATATCTTGGTATTATGAACACTCTTCGATATTAGATCCATTATTTTTAATTTGGTGGTAGTGTCTTGATATTGTCAATAATATCCTCTATGTAAGATTGTCCAAAGCTTTTAGGTGCACCTGTGTTTGGATCTCTAAGGTCTATTCCTTCATGAAAGAGTTATGAAACCCTATATTTTTACTACAATGATTAATTTAGTGGGTAAACCCTAATTATCCATGTATCTAAGGCATTCAGTTGGCATGAGTTGAAAAGTGTGTTTGTTAGTAGGGTGGGATGGATATCCTCAACACTCCACTATGAAGAGAGTTGCCTCCATACCAATACTCCTAGCAGGGATAATACATGATGTAGTTCTCCCCACCTAAGTGTTGGTGTGAGTATAAGTTATTATAGTATGATAATGGACATGAGTGCCTTGAATGTGCTTGTTAATATATATATGTGTAATCTAATCTTAGGACTATTATATATGGTAGTATGCAAAAGTAGGGCAGAATAGGGATTGATAACATTAATAGTGCACAACAGTTTTTGAGTTTGAATGTGTATTTTACATCTAATTTCCATCTAGTGGTTAGAGGAATAAAATTCATGTATATATATTATTTTTTTTCTTATGTGGGTGATAAAAGAGGTCTAGGCCAACCTTAGGAATATTTAATTTTGAAAAGATATCCATTTGGGAAAGATAAGGAAAAGGACATTAACACCATTTTTGTGACACTAACACCATGTGGAACTAATTTCCTTATTATGTGCTATTGGATAGCTAGTAGAATAGTAAGGATGGTGGGCCAAGATTAGGAAATGAGGGTTTAATAGTAATTTAGGTATGACTAGGGATGTTTATGATTTGAGCAAAGGTTGGATAAGTGTGATAATAGGCTCTAAGATAGGTCTAGGGATAATATAGGGATAGGTAGTCTCAAGTAGAACCCTTATCACTCAAGTACCAACTTTAGGTGATCACAATTATATATAATACAAAAGAACTTGATTTTTGATAGATCACATGATGGTATCACCATGGTGACTTGGTCATAATGTGTGTAAGTACTAACCCCTGATAAAAAATTAAATGACACAAATACACCATGATATATGGAAAAATCAAGATGACATTGTTATATTATGGTAAAGGATAGACTTAAGTAAAAGTGCAATAAATCACCATGATATGGGAAAAACTTGATGACCCTATTAATGAATATGAAGTGAGTCAAGGCACACTAGGAAAATCAAACAAATCAGTAAGCAAGCAAACACACACAAACTAATAAAAGAAACATAAATATTCTTGTCATTAATCAATTCAATATTCCATGCATGAAGGCCCAATGATACTAGTAGTTATATGGTGTCCCCAAGCAAGGACACATGTAAGGGGATAGATTGGAAAAAATATCTTGAAATAAGTTTCACTTTTTGATTTTCCCCATATAGGGATAAAGTTGTAAGACATAATTAGATTGATTATTTTTCCCCAACTAAGGTGGACGCATGATTGAAATATGTCAAAAATATGGATATATTGGAGCAAGGATTACTAATTGGATTGAGGACAAGAAAAAAGTTTTTGGATTTTGTGGGATTATATCTCTTGTAGAGATTTTTTTTTTACTTTTTCTATTTTTTAGGATTTTTCTAATTTTATAGTGTGTAGGATTTTGATAATTTCTAATGTTTTTGAATTTTATGGATAACCATATAAAAGGGATGATAACAATTAGAAAATATATTCAAGCACTAGGATGGGATATGATAATAAATGAAATCTCTTTCGGATAAGATTTGATGATAATTGATAATGAGGGACTATGAGGAATGGAATAGGGATCCCTAAGAACTATACCACATGGGAACCAAACATATAGTCATAAAAGTATTGTTAAAATGATATGCCAAGATGCTTCCCAAAATAAGGTAATAAACATATTCCTCTTCTCTATCAAGTTTAAGATAGGAAGAGAGATAGACATGATAGGGTGGAAAAGGATAATGATAAGATGAGGATTTAGATAGGATTGGATGGCCAAAATGTCTTGAATGGGATGCATATATATAAAAATGGGGATATCCCCAAGTGTCAAGGTACATTCATACAACATATTATTTATGAATGACACCATAAACCTAGTTTTCATCATTGATCTTCAACAAGGCATCATATAAATGGTTTATAGTTGGATAAATTATTTCTCTTTATCTTTGATTTTTGACTTTTGTTTTTTGTTTTTTTAAGCATATTAATTTAATGGAGGATTACGAGATGCATAATATTAACCCATTTTGATATCAAGTCCATACATATTCTAGAGAGTTTCACTATTAAGGTCCTTTTGCTATGTGGACTAAATTGATGTTATTTTGATCTTCATTGGTTGTTGATTTTGCTTCCTCAAAAACTCTAAATAAGGTATCTACATAACCTATATGAAAGAGAGTGCCAATAGGGAGGGTAAAGTAGGATAAGCATTGGATAAAATATTTGATTTGATGGGGGGATACTATATTTAGATGAAGGATGTGATCATGAAGGTGTGTATAATTGTTTGGGGATAAAAGGAAATTGAGATTAACAGTTAGACACATGATTATTATCTTTGGATGTTTCAGGGTCAAAGACCTATTAAACCATATCAATACAAAAACAAGAATTTTTTACTCATTAGGCCTAAGAGTTGTTTCAATCTAAATGATTTATGGATTATCAATTTTTCCCATATTTAATTTAATGATGTATTTATCAAGAAATGAAGAGTTACTTTGTTTATCTATTGATGAATCCAAGAATTTTTCAAAAATAAAGTCTTCTATATTTTTCTAATTTTTATTTTGATTCTCCCTTAGTTCCTCAAACAAAGTTTCATGAATGGATAATGAATTTTTATTTTGATTTTTCCATAGTTACTCAAACAAGGTTTCACAAGGGATATTTTACTCTCAATTTCTAGGATTTTTTTTAGTTCTTTCTATATCCTTAAACAAGTTTTCACTAGGGAAATTTGATTCTAGATTTATAGGATTTTGATTTGGATTGCCCACTATCCCCTCAAATAAGGTTTCATTAGGGAACACAGATTAATGATTTTTAATGTTTATTTAGAGCCCCATAAATTTTTCCATTGATATGTCACTATGGATGAAGTATAAAAATGTGTGATTTTGTTAGTCCCAATCAATGAGTGTGAGATATTGGATGCCAAGATATGAGATAGGATGGTTAATGTGAAAATGGAGGGTGACACTAATGAAAGGATGAAATTCTACACAATTCTTATAGAGGAGACTAGGATAACTTACTTCGATGTCTAAAGAAACTTTAAAAATAATGGAAGGATCACTGATGTATATAAATGGATATTTCAAAAGTGTGTAACCAATGTCATAATATTTTGATTATAAATGTTACTTTGATTCTAATGGTAAATCTAATTTTGACATTGATGTTGATTTTGATACTCATATGGAACTTGATTATGTTTTTAACAATGATTCTAATTCTAATGTTGATGATGATTTTAATAATGACTATAATATCGATGTTGATAATGATATTAGTTTTAATATGTAACCTAATTATGATGTTGATTGGATGGATGGTGATAATTATTTTGATGATGATTATGATGCTGATGTAGTATTTGATGTGGATGTGTCTATCTGGAGGGCATGTTTGATTATGTTATCCATAAGTACCTTTTTTAATTTGTTTTTAGCAAGGAAGGCTTTGGCATGAATGGGTTTCTATAGATGAGGGACATTAGGTAATGGAAAAAATATGGAGTACTGATAAATGATTAGTTATTTAAATATGAGCTCATCAAAGGAGGGTTTGTCAAATACTGGTGGACTTCCATAAATAGGCTCATTAAATATGGGAGGATGGTCAAAGGGTGAATCATCAAATATGGGTTATTTAGAAAAACATTAAATATGTAAATATCATCTTGATGTTGACTTGAAAGTAGATAAAGATAATCATGATGTTGGAGAGATTCTTGACATATCCTTATTTGGTGATATTCACCTATGGATGTACTTGATTCTATTTCAATGTCTCCATAGCCCATAAAAACTTGGATATAAATCCTAAATCTATCATATAGATTAAGGTAGTGGACTTGAATTCTATGATACTCATAATATTCTTCTTCTCGGTACCACTCAAGTTTTGGACTATTTTCATAAAAATAGCTAGTGTAGGACACAAAATCATGTTTGATGAAACCAATTGGTAAAATATTTCCTACCATGTTTCATTAATAATTTTAAAACCTAGTTTGGATGTGGATTAACTTGACACTTGATGTGAATGTTGTGGCTCAGGGGCCAGATGGATATTGGACAAGGGTGTCAAAATAAGATCTCCTTTATTAGTGTGAATAGGGTTGTGATGCTCAAGGATAGGAGATGGGATGTTTGATTTATGTTTATGTGAAAAGGTTTGACTTTTCCTACTTAGGATGGATCTTAAGTTTTTAGGATTGAAATCCAAAGGTAGTAGGGCATCTATTTATAAGATCCATAAAAATACATCATCTTTGTTTTAAAACTATAAATTTAAAATTAGGATAGATATTGATATGCTTTAGATGCCATAGACCTTGATGGAATTATCACTTTTTATTTTATTTAACTTGTCCCAAATAGGGAAGATTGATGTTTGATGTTGATTGGCCCCAAATAGAGTATATTGATTTGATACAATTGGTCCCAAGTAGAACATATTATGTTAGAATTATTTTAGATTGAACATATTTTTTATCAAAAAATATATTTAGGTTAATAATATATTTAAGTGATTTTTAAAAATAAATCATGTTGATACTTTATTTAAATAGATTTTATAGTTGAGAGGAATTAAAGGTTGTTCCAACAACCTTCTTAGATTAATTTGAGATAAAATAAGTTTCCTATGTAATAGGAAATACAAAGCATATATATATGTAAATTTTATTATTGATTAATTAAATGAATGTGATTGAATATAAATATATGTTTGCACATGTAATCTTTAGATCTTCACTGCTAAAGGGTGGAAACATATCAATGGTATCAAATCAAGTTTGTCTAGGACTCTTTATGCATTTTTGCTTTGTCTTCTCATTGTTTTGCTACACAAAACAATAGATATGTTATGCAAACCATACACAAATTCCATAACTAAGTTTTTTCACCATTCTTACATGTTGACAATGGTCTAGCAGTATAGATCATGTGTAAACCTGTTGGTATTCATCACCAATTTACATCTCAATAAAAGATGTGTTTAAAAGTAATAATCTCCAATTTTGTAATGGATGCATTATTAGTCAAAATTGACATCCAAGAATTTTTACATTATTTGCGGGGGGGCGGGGGGGATATAAAGTATAAGAACATATTCACACCAAGGGTTAATGTTATAATTATTCTAATGTAAACACATTTTACATTGTAAAATATATTTATTTTAGTAACATATGTGTGTAAGTGATTTAAAGAAATTGATTTGTTGAGAGGAAATAAATGTTGTTTGAACAACATTTCTATATTAGTGTGATATAAAATAGGATTTATATGTTATAGGAAATACAAATCCTATATCTATGTAAATTTTATTATTGATTAATTAAATTAATGTGATTGACTATAGATGTGCTTGTGCACATCTGAACTTGGAATCTTAATTGCTAATGGGTTGAAACCTATCATATTGATTGTATTCTCACCAAAAAGGGTGGATTGGTGTTGATTTGATGTGTGTGTCTTGATTAATAGTAAATTAGATTTATATTATTCAATTTTATTTGACTTGAAATAAAACATGGATGTTTGACTTTATATTTTGATTGGACTTATTCAAAGTGTACCTGATTTAACTTAATTTGACCTAGTCAAAGTTAACTATACGACTTAGAAAATTGATTTTGATAGTAGACTTAGACTTGAAGGTTGAATTTATAATTTTTAACATTGGAAGTTTGAATTATATTGGTAAATTTAAATCATATTTTGAATATTTGACGTGGAGTGCTTGATCCCAAAGTTTTACTTGATTTTATTTTAAATTTTGACTTTAAAAGAGTTGACTTAATTTAAATGTTTGAGTTTGAATGTTTGTCTTGGTTTGAAGGTTGAATTTATAATTTTTATTTGAATTTACTCAAATTTATAATATTTGACTTTAATTTGACTTGGATTTATAAGATTTGAATTTAACTTGACTTGATTTGAAATGTTTAACTAGTTTAGAATATTTGACTGTATTTGATTCATATTCAATTCAAAATTGGATTTGGTTCAAAATGACCTAATTTTTATTTTATTAAAAATTTGATTTCATTCAAAATATACCTAATATGAATTTTATTTATAATTATATTTGACTTAGAACAAATATGATTTGGATTTGATTTTAAATAGGTAGTGTAATGGTACACTATGGATGGGATACCATTTAAATTAGACAACATGATGTTAGGATGGAATAAAATGACCTAAAAATTATATATATTAATTCTTTACAGTACAAATTTTTAATGAGATATGACAAAGTTTTGACTTAAGATAATTTTGATTTGTTTGACGTGCAAGGTATCTAATGCAATATAGGCTTATGATAAAAAAAATGAAGACATTCATACAATTCAATATATATCTTAGTGGTAAAATAGGTGCACAACATTACTCTAGCCCAAGTATTTACCTCACAAGAAATGATAATTAGTTAGTATATTAACCTTCACTTCAAGCAGTATGTTATGAGATCTTGGGGAGGTTAGTTTCCCTCACACTACAAATCATTTATAGCTGAAATGTCTTAATATAAATTTTGAAAAAGATTTATATATGGTTACCAATATACCTCATGGAATGTGGTACTAAAAATTTCAACGAAGAATAAAAATTAATGGGTGATTCACATGAGCATTTATCCCCTTCATGCCCACTTCATCTGTGAGATCGTAGTGAAATGCTACCATAAATTTAGACTTCAAGGGTGATATATAATAGCTTAGTGTCATGGATAAATACATTTCTTTCATGAAACCATTTATGAGTAATTTCACTTGATTTAGTGATTACTACCCTCAATTTATATCCCCTATTAGAGCACAAGTTGGTACATATGTTGTGGGATGAATTCCCATTCATCATGACCTACATAATTTTGGATAGTGATGAAATCCACCTCAGATGACCAAAAATAAAATGTAATTTTAACTATTTATGATCCTTAAGATACCAAAAGTGTGCAAGAGGAGAGCATACTCTAGTTTTCACTTAGGGAAAAGAAAATAATGACCTATGCTTTTCTATCATTGAGGGTCCCACAAGTGGGTAAGGGGATAGCATATGCATAATAAGCCACCCAATATAGGTCAATTCTAATGAATTTTAGGTTAATCCCACTATTTACATGGAAAACATAGAAAATAGAAAACATAACATAGAAGTGATATCACACATATCACCAATTACAAGGTCAATATCTCTATTTACAAAGAATGATCTCACTGATTAGTATAACATTACCATTGCTAATCTAAGAATGGAAATTTGATAAAATTAGAAATAAATTAATATAAAATTATATCAATGATGAGATAATTTTTTAATTAGAATAATTTTATGATGATTCAAAGGAGGTTGTGGGGTGTTGGTCCCACTAAGATGCCACATTTGATCACACAATTATGAGGGAATTATTTTATTGTTAGTATGAAATCAAAAAACCCAAGCACATACCCTCAAATTGGGAAAGGTAAAAAAAGAGAATAAAAAACATAATAAAATCCAAATAATACCATTTGAATTCTCTTTGGATCCTTTTATCTTACTAGAATACAATTTTAGATTGATATGGATATAGAGATTGAAGTATTTTTCAATGTTGTGGAGCTATTTTGACAACATCTCCCCTTGCACTTTGCATCACTTGGTTCAACAATGTTTGATGATCAATTAGTGATGAACTCAGTAGTTGGCATAGATTCACTACACTAGTTGACCATGTTGAAATAAGGAGGAATCCCTCTAATATATAGAACTGGATGAAAAATTTGGACCATTGAATTAAATGGAATATGAATGGATGAAAATCAATCCTACGTCTCCATGATGAGGAATATGGAGTGTGTAAGAGGATGTGTAATAAATCCACTTATGATAATTTTAGAGTGTTTAATATGGTGTAAGAGACCTTTCTTTCATACTTCCATCTTTGTATTGACTTGCCTTGTCGAAGAAGAAGATAATGTCATGAAATTGAGATGGAAAATAGGATTAGATGATTTATATAAAATATTAATTGTGCATTCAATAATTTTCCATTAGAATAAGATTAGATAATTAATTAAGATTAATTAAGTAATATAATTTGATGTGAATTTATGGGAAAGGATGTGATAATATAGAAAATAATTAATTGACTACGGGTGAATAGTTGATAAAAAAACTAGTCATATGAAGAAATTAGGATTTAAAATGATATTGGTACAAATATTTTAAATTGACACAAAATATCCAATTTTAGGTGTCTACATAATAAAATAATATTGATATATAAAATATCACCCATTGAGACAAATATATCATAATTCTATCAAGGTATTTTAACTAAATAAATCATTATTTTATATTTAAATAACCCAAACTAATCACCTAGATCACTAGTTTCCATTGGCCAATCTTTCCTTTGATTGTCTTAGCACAACCATCAGAATTAAAGTGCAATATATAGATTACACATGATAAAAAAAATTAAGATTTTTACAACTAATTTCATGCCCACATCAGGGGATTATATTTTCACATTTATGGTATGCCTTACATTGGGGGCATCTCTCTATAGTGGGTTTTAGAGTGGTATCATTTTTACTTTCAATTTATCTTATAGAGATACTTACATGGGTGATACATATATTTTTAGTGCATAAATATTATGTGTTTCTTGGATATATACATTGCATTTTTACATATGACTATTTTATAGATACCATGTACACTACTTTTATTATCTATGTATTTTCACATTTTTGGTATGCTTTACACTAGGGGCATCTATCTATAGTGGGTTTGAAAGTGGTATCCTTTGTAATTTAAATTTATCTAATACATATACTTACATGTGTGATACATTAATTTTTAGTGCATAAATATTGTGTCTTACATGATGATATACATTATATTTTTACATATGACAATTTTATATGTACCTTGCATGTTATTTTTATTATCTATATATTTTAAGATTTTTGATATGTCTTAAACTAAGGGAATCTCTCTCTATAGTGGGTTTTAGAGTGGTATCCTTTATACTTTCAATTTGTCTTACATAGATACTTACATGGGTGATACATATATTTTTACTACATAAATATTGTGTTACATGGATAAATAGATTTCATTTTTACATATGACTATTTTATATATATATATTTCATGTTATAGGGGCACATTGATACATTGGGGGCATGAAATTTATCGCTATATTTTTATTCCATTAGGTAAATATAACCCTTAACTATCTCCTTGGTATTTTGTTTTTAAATATTTATTATGTGCTTAAAAAGATTACACTTAGATATATTATTTACCCCTAAATATCTCATCCTCAGATGTCACTATTAATAATTACATGAAGATTTTTTTATGATTGCATACATGTGTTTCTTAATATTTATCAAATATTTTAATAATTTTAATTATATTATATGATGGCACATGGTACACATAACTCTTACTTTTGAGATGATTAGTTGAAAGAAAATGTTTACAATTCCTCACCTAAAAATAAGGGCATACATATCACATATTTTGCATTAAAAATTTTAAAGATGGAAAAATAATTGAATGAAAAATATTGACCAAAAATAAGCACCATGAAAGGTAAGTATTCATTTCCATAATCAAGAAGTGCTTTTGAGTTTCTAGGGCTTGCCCTAAAACTAATTGTGCACCCAAGAAGACATGAGAAAGCGCACTATTTTTTTAATTTTTAATTACATCTACTATAAATGGTAGCATGTATTTAGTACCATTAGGTGTGTTTATTCCTATGCTCATATTTTAAATTAAATTCTTACATTTATTTGCAGGAGAATTTTAGATTTACCTAGATACATCAATCCTTTCCTAGGTAGGCCCCGGTGTATGTTGCAATCAATTATTTTAATTTGATGTATGAATACATTTTCATCATATACACAAATGAAAATATGGGAATAATTTAGGCACCTTTTTGGTAAATTAAAAAATTTCAATAGGTATTTTCCTTATTTTAGAAGTATTTACATTTCATACTATAATAGGGAATTATGTAGACTTATATACATTTAGATCTTTTTGGACACCTTTCTAACCACCTTAATATCAATGGATTCATTCCATCTAGATATTCCTATGGTCATCATGAAAATCCTGATCATCTATATTCTAAATAGTTTCATCTCCATTCTAATAATTTATATTTTCTTGTATAGAACCATCAACATATTGGTTTTATCCTATGTAGAATTAGTGACATGTCACTTTTATCCCTGGTTATTTTATACGTTCATATTCCTTATCTTGATTTCACATGCCTGTAATCTCAATTTTGACACTATTCCATGGTCACCTTTTTGAATTTATTGTCATAGACAACCCTATATATACAAATTCAAACCTAGTCATTTACCAACTATTGATCAAATGATCAATTCTCATATGTTATTGAGTTGGACATTCTTACTATCTATTTATACACTTATGATGGATCCTCAACATTAAACCAACATTTTTAATACATCATCTAAAAATAAATTTTTATCATCAACTTATACCAAAATATGTTTTAGCCAAATGTTCATTTTGTTGCATTAGATTTTTCTAGAGATAGAAGAAAAAACCATTTCTCTCAACATTTCACTCACCTACACAAGAAAAAGATATAATATTATTTCAAGTGTGTGGTGTGTGTGTTGTATATATATATATATATATATATATATATATATATATATATATATATATATATATATATATATATATATAGTGTATGTATGTATGTATGTATGTATGCATAAATCTCAATGGATTCTTTCCATCTAGATATTCCTATGGTCATCATGCAAATCCTGATCATCCATATTCTAAATAGTTTCATCTCCATTCTAAGAATTTATATTTTCTTGTATGGAACCATCAACATATTGGTTTTATCCTATGTAGAATTAGTGACATGTCACTTTTATCCTTGGTTATTTACTACGTTCATATTCCTTATCTTGATTTCACATGCCTTTAATCTCAATTTTCACACTATTCCATGGTCACCTTTTTGAATTTATTGTCATAGACAACCCTATATATACAAATTCAAACCTAGTCATTTACCAACTATTGATCAAATCATCAATCCTCATATGTTATTGAGTTGGACATTCTTACTATCTATTTATACACTTATGATGGATCCTCAACATTAAACCAACATTTTTAATACATCATCTATCAAATTATACCAAAATATGTTTTAGCCAAATGTTCATTTTGTTGCATTAGATTTTTCTAGAGATAAAAGAAAAAACCATTTCTCTCAACATTTCACTCACCTGCACAAGAAAAAGATATAATATTATTTCAAGTGGTGTGTGTGTGTGTGTGTGTGTGTGTGTGTGTGTGTGTGTGTGTGTATGCATGTATGTATGTATTAATCTCAATGGATTCATTCCATCTAGATATTCCTATGGTCATCATGCAAATCCCAATCATCCATATTCTAAATAGTTTCATCTCCATTCTAAGAATTTATATTTTTTTGTATAAAACCATCAACATATTGGTTTTATCTTATTTAGAATTAGTGACATGTCACTTTTATCCCTTGTTATTTAATACGTTCATATTCCTTATCTTGATTTCACATGCCTTTAATCTCAATTTTTACACTATTCCATGGTCACCTTTTTGCATTTATTGTCATAGACAACCCTATATATACACATTCAAACCTAGTCATTTACCAACTATTGATCAAATGATCAATCCTCATATGTTATTGAGTTGGACATTCTTACTATCTATTTATACACTTATGATGGATCCTCAACATTAAACCAACATTTTTAATACATCATCTAAAAATAAATTTTTATCATAAACTTATACCAAAATATGTTTTAGCCAAATGTTCATTTTGTTGCATTAGATTTTTCTAGAGATAGAAGAAAAAACCATTTCTCTCAACATTTCACTCACCTGCACAAGAAAAAGATATAATATTATTTCAAGTGTGTGGTGTGTGTGTGTGTGTGTGTGTGTGTGTGTGTGTGTGTGTGTGTGTGTGTGTGTGTGTGTGTGTGTGTGTGTGTGTGTGTGTGTGTGTGTGTGTGTGTGTGTGTGTGTGTGTGTGTGTGTGTGTGTGTGTGTGTGTGTGTGTGTATGTATATGTAAGTATGTATGTATGTATCCTCAAATATAATACCAAGTCAACAAACTTTTTACACACTTGTTTTATTTCAAAATTTGAGGGATGTTTTAAGTAGAAAAAGAGATACAATTCAAAAAATTCTCCACATCAATTATCCGTAGTGATTGCATAACCATACTCACCATCAACCATTGAACTTTCCTAGAACATTGAATATTCCCAAACATAGGATAATATACATTTAACAAAAGTGTACAAATTCATATTAGATAAGTGGTATAAATTTGGCACCCTATCAATTTTGTCTTGTATGAATTTGGCATAGAATCAATTTTTTACCAGTGATAGTTGATAGTAATATTTTACACACTATAAAACATTCACCTATATAACCCATATTAAATTCTATAATATATAAAATAGAATTATTGAGTGTGCCATATTTTATCCATATTTGTTTTTCTATTATTTCACATTAATTTTTCAATCATTTTTCATAGTTTCAAATTCTATTTTCACCACATTAGAGTGATGATTTACTATTATTTATTTTTACATTATATCCCATTTTTTGCATAATTTTACTATTTATTTAATGTCATTACACCCTAGTGATGAAAATTAATAAAATAATAGGTAAAATTCTCTACAGTAGATTCAAACTAATTTACAAAATTTGTTCTTCAAAATCTTAGTCCAAATCTTTGAAATATATATTAGGCATCTTTGTGATATCCTTCCAAAATGGAGGTAGGTTTTGGTGTTTCCTAAGACTTATGCAAAATTACCCTCATTGCACTATTATTTATTTTGAGTTATTTTTTGCACATTAAATTAATGACTCACATGCAATAATTTTAGAACAAACATTCCAAATAATGGCATGAATTGAGATAAATGGTTGTATAATATTAGAGGTACCATTTGATTTTGAATATACAAACCAAACCACCTATTTTAAAAGCACACTTCAACATAATAACATAAAATAAATCTTTATGGAAAACTATATTATTATACAAATTGTAAGTGTCCTAAAAAATGTGTCTTGAAATTATCCATGTTTTAAATAATAATTATTTAAGTTCACGACCTCATTAATATCCTAGTCAAAATGTCTCTGATATGCCCCTCTTTCATGTCATTATTAAAACATCACCCATTGTTTTATTATTTCCTTCAACAAACTACCCTCAACTCACAATAGTATGCTCTTTATGCTTTTTATAAAATAGTTGAGAAGTAGATTTTTTTAATAGGGTCAAAAATTATGTATATTATTTTTAGATAAATCTCAAATTATTACATTCATACCTCCCATCCCTTTGGTTTCCACTATAAGATATACCTCTTGCATAATAGAATATAATATAAATACATAAGAAATTAAAAATAACATAATTTCGATTAAAATTTCGGAACAAATAAATAGATAGTAATTTGGTTTGATTTAGTTAACATTTACATTTTATTTATTAAGGTTACCCCCCTAAATTCTCAATGATTTAAATAAATAAATTTAAAATAAACAAAAAAAATAAAATGGTAAAGAAGATAAAAAAATGAAAATGAAATATTTAGTGGGGAGGAAGTCTTCTTTCATCAAAGATTTAACCTATTTTTTTGATTTCATAAAATAGAATAAAATACATAATAAAATTATTATGAGTTTCAATGTGGTATCTTTATTCACAAGAGTTCCACATAAAGAGGCGATTGAGGTCAAGAAAAGTAAAATTGATGAAGAAACTATATGATTTGTCTAATTATATTTTAATATCATTATTATAAAATTTTAAGGGTATAATATACAACTAATTAGGTTGTGTTTTTGATGGGTTCCCAAAATCTCCAATAGTCCATAAAAAATATATGAAATATTTTGAAGAAAAACATATAATTTTTTTCCAAGAAAACTATGGCAGTGGAAGAGATATGTTAATGACATTAACCTGAGTTCGAAACATGCCAAATAAAAATTAGAAGTGTTCTATGTTCACACTATCAACATTGTGGATAAAAATAAGTTAAAAAAAGAATTAGAATGCAATGGAAAATTTTATTTTCTTAAAGTTTTTCTCACTAGGAAATCTAATTGATACCTGAGTCATCAATTTTTGATAAATAAGATTGTAATTATTTTTATTTGCATGATTCATGACATAAAAACGTAGCTTATAAATTAGAGTTCCTTGAGATGATAACCAATAGGGCCTTTAAAATATGTCATTGTGAATATTTGGAGGAGGAAATGGCCCACTTATTATTATTATTATTATTATTATTATTATTATTATTATTATTATTATTATTATTATTATTATTATTATTATTATTATTATTATTTAATAGAGATGGATAAAAGGGTTATTTAAGTGACTAAATATACTCCAAAATCATTATGGCTACCATAAGAAATACATCCAAAATACATGTAATACTATAAATAAATATAAGCTTTAAATAAAAATAATATGTATATTTACCACAGTTATTATGAATACCTCCTTACAATAAAAATATTTGGCCTAAATTAACTAGTATAATAATAAATCTCTTTCACAATGATTAACTCAACCAATAAATCTCTTTAATCTTATATAGATAATAAAGAGGTTAGGGATAGGGTTTATAAGTTGTTGACATGGAAAATATAATTTTGATTGAAAGTGGACTTTTAGAACAAGTCTTTTTAGAGATGAAATTTTAATATAAATAGTGGAAGTAATAATTTGAAGATAAGTGTGCACCAATTAGTGATTATCCATGAATTATATTAAAATTAATAGTATAGGTGCATCGTAAAGTCATACAATAGTGTATAATTAAATTAATAGAATAAAATATCCCATTAATATGTAGTTTGATGAAGGGAAGGATGAAATAATAGTTAAACTATCCCCATTGATGACACCAACCTTCACTCCCAGATGTTTCCTAAATTGAATAAATTGGTCCTTAAGTAACGAATTTTTTAATATGTCTACTACCTAATCTATGTTAAACAAACATTAAGACCAATGACCTTATCCTATTTTAGTTATCAAATATAAAGCATATGCATCTCAATCTGATTTTATGGTTGGTGATCTGCTATGTTACAATATATTTGAACATCACTCTGATTATCTCACCAAAGCATTATGTGTTGGGTCTATGGAAATCCAAACACATAAAACATGTATAAAATATATACTAACTCATGGATGGTAATGACCACTCCAATATACTTGTAGACACCTAAATTTGGCCACCAATGACCATCAATTAGGCTTTTGACCAATTTCCCACCAAAGTGCATAATTTAGCCTAAAACACTAAAACACATTAAAGGATTTGAAATTTATATATTCAAGTGCATTGACTTCATCCACTCCCACTAGGATTAGAGGTTTGAGTGGTTAAACCACCTTCTAGTGTTGTATTTACACATAGGACATATATACACTTTGGACATCACACTACACTAAGCAAGAGATAGATATAGTGGTTGCAAAAGAGATAAGACCTTTTTACAACAAGCCAAGTACCATAGACACCCAATTTAAGTGTATTTATTTTGAAATGTGGTGTAAAATTCATTGGGAAATTGATTCATCTAGACATTTGAAAACTTATAGATCTTAGACAAATCCCCACTTGCCATAGAAGAGTTGTTGGTACAAGGTGCACCTTAAGGTTCATGTCATAGTACTATCATTTGAGAGAAAGGGGGAAGTAAAAACCCTACTATATAATGAACATTGTAATTTTTATATGAACACTAAAAAAGCCTCTCAAATGACATATATTGATGGATTCCAATAATACTAAGCAACCTTGTCAAGTTAGGACCTAGGAGCAATTAATTAGTTGGTTTTGTCCTATATTAATGTATTGTTTGGAGTCAAAACATGGTGTGAAAAAATGATACAAAACCAAAACAATAGTCATGTTTTTTATTTTAAACAATGAGGCATTATGTTTCCCATGTGAATCATCAATTTGCCTTGTTCAAAGTTCATCGAAACTTAGATTCATATCATCCACTTTGGCATAGTTATGCTGCCTAATTGAATCTAGACCTTTCACCAAAGTTTGTTTCAGACCTTCATTTATAATTCACATTCTAATTTGAACCTTTCTAAGTTCTAAGGGTTGATGTGTCAAGTGGGTTTGCCATTTACACATTAAACTTATTTTATCTTAGGTTCAAATTTTAATTTGAATTAAAGGATATTAGACTCATAATCATTATCACCACTTAGTAGACTTAAGTCATTTTTTACTAAACACTTGCACTTTGATTTTATGCACCCAAAATTTTTGTGTTACCATCCTATTTCCATCAAGATCATTTGAATACATAATTTTTTTCCTTAAAGTTAATGTGAAAACTTTAAAGGTATATATGTCATTTGAGTTAAGAAATGTAGTGTTATGCTACCGAATTTGTGAGAAACCATCTTTTCCTTAGAGAGATTTTGAAACAAACATTTTGTCACATATTTTGAGTATTCTAGCATTGTTACTCTACCTAAAACATTTTAAACATTTTTTGACTGACCTTTTTTCACAGAGTTCAAGTTTTTACACATTTTTCAAGTCAATCCAAGTATAACTTTATGAATATTTGTCTAGAATAGTTACATTGTTCATATTTGTCTAGCCTATTTGTCAAAAGAACCAAGTTTTATACCATTATTTGTGAGAAAAAAAAAACTATCTCTAAAGTGCATTTTTTTCATACCGTATACCTATTTGATTGAATTCATGTCCAAGATTCAAATGCCTAGTTTTTATTAGAAGTGTTTCAAATATCTTAGATTAAAATATCATCTATCTCAATGTCTAGCTTTTGATGTTGTTTTGCCAAGAGTCCTATCACATGTCTTATTTGAGCCTAGATTTTGATGCTGCATTTGGCCAAAAGACCTAACAATGGTTTATTTCCTAGATTAGACTAATTTGAAACACTTCAACCTTAGAGTTTGGCATTTTGATTTTTGGTCCATTTAATTAATATTTTTTGTATAATATGTGTAACATTAGATACTTAACATTAGATTCTTTTTTCACAAATCATTACATAAACCTTTCCATCCTTTTGATGAATATAGACCAAGTTTGAACATAATCTTTTAGATATTATATTTTTATATTTTGTGTAAATATCTTCATTTGTTACCATAAAAACATTCACTATGGATCCCAAATGTATTCCTACACTTGTAGTAGACTCATGTACAATCTAGGGATTAGTAATATGGTTATGTAAGATGAAATGGTGCAATACCCCTATGTAGATAATATTGCTTATGATATAGATCCTTATCCCTCTTATAATATCAAATAGGAGCACAAATCCAAAATCCGTTGGCCAAATATTTGGTTAATGCACCACCATACTCAGAGCAAGATCAAGCACAAATAGAGCAATACCTAGCTATGGTACATATACTTGAGGAACCTTTTCCTCAACAAATTTACTTTGTTAACATACCTTACACATATGATCCTTATGTTTTTGAGTCATTTATTGGAGAAAAAAGATGAGATTTTGGTTAGATCCATAGAGGTATGGGCTAAGTTTTTGGTAGACTTACCCCATGAGAATTTACCAAGTCTAGTAAGAATGCCTCATAAGATCTTGTACAATTAACAATATTCTTCTAAAAATCCTTTAGATCTAGTCCAAACAATGTATCAGGACCCGAGTATGCTTATCAAAGGTAAGGACCCCATCGAGGATCACTTTGTACAAATGTAGATATCATACCAATCCTACTTGAACCTAGCATGCAATTTTAACTAGATGACCATCTCAAGTAGGCCTCTCATAGATTTAGTTCCCTCAACTAGATTGTCAATTAACCCAAAATATAGTTAATAATGTGCAAGAAACATACCATTCAAACTAAGGTGGTGTTAATACACAAATATCTAGCCAATAAAATGTGCATTTAGTTAACAACATAATTAGTTCTCAAAATCAAGAAATAGGAGTTTATATAGCCCAATTTCAACTAGATGCTTCATCAAATGCACAACCAACAAGATTAGGTATCCAGTTAAAAACCAATGTCATGCTCAATATCAAAATGTGATGAATATTACTCCTATTCAATAAATGATGAGTGGTATTCCAAAATAGTAGGCACAATCTAGTGTACCAATGCAATAGAGGTCAAATATGTTGTTGCTTCAATAGGGGGAAACTAATGTTTCACCTCGTTAGGCAGTAGCAAACATACCTCTTCAGTTGTAGGCTAGTGTGCCAATTCAAAATCAAATGATGTCTAACTAACAATGTATGAATATTGGTTAGCAATAGGTGCCTAATCTCCAATGAACATCAACTTCCCAACATGGATTCATACAACAAGGCGGTTCTAGTGTTTCTCAAGTACCTACTAGGCAACAATTGCCTTTTATTCAAAATGAAGGATGTAATCACCACCATCCAAGCTGGCAACTAGATTAAAATTTTAAGTTAGACGATGTGTGTTCTTATCCTTTTAACATGGAATACTTAGAAATTTCATTTCCTCTAGGATATCAGCCCCCAAAGTTTGATAAATACAAGGGGAAAGGTGATCACAAAGCCCATTAACAGAATTCTTTATCACACGCTAGCTAATGACATATAGTGACATATGCCTTTTGTTGTTGTTCCCAAGGAGTATAATAGGACAAGATTTGGAATAGTTTTTAAAGTTGCCCAAGAATTTAGTAATAAATTTTGATGACCTTTCAGAAAAGTTTGTGCAACACTTTTCCTACAATCTCGAACATGAGATTTAATTAGTTGACTTGATGCAAATAAAAAAGAAAGACAATGAAATTTTTGTGAGCTATATACAATAATGGAGATCCCTTACTAGCCAATTCACCCATATTTTAGTAGATAAATAATTAGCCACTGTGTTTACTAAAAATGGCATAGTGAGATATCTTATCATTTAGACCTACAATGTGCACATACTTTCAAAGAGATCATTGATAAGGGTTTGTTAATTGAGTAATCCCTTATTAATAAAGGAATCATCAATATCACTTAAACTAATGAAAATCAAGGTTCCAATAAGGAAAATGGCCAAAATCAGAATCAATTCTAAATGTAAGAATCACAATCAACATAGGCTAATAGCTAAGATAGACCAAAGATTTTAACCCAAAATAAGAATGTTGAGGGAAATAGATTAACTGAGTCACACCATGTCTAAATGGTGAAAACACCATCCACTCAGCCTATATTACCTTTTCAACTTACTCCTACCGAAAAACCTCTTCAGCCAATGCACCAAGCACAATAGCCTAGGCCCGTGCAATAAATGCAACCACCTTTGCCACTAGAAGTTCTTCTTCCAAGGAGAATAGTACCTACTCACCATAGTTTTAGTTACCTTAGAGAGCCTATTAAATTTATGTTTCATAAACTTGATTCCACTAATTTTATTAGTTGGCCTATACCTAAGCATTATCCGTAAGGCATTCCTTATCCTAATTGGTACCATGAAAATGAATTCTATGAATATCATCAGGTCAATGGACATAATTTATGAAGATGTATACAAATCAAGCATTTGATTAAGAATATGTTAGAGAATGGGGAGATCACACTAGATGGTATTTGCTTTCACCTCCAATTAGACTCTTGGGATTTATCAAAACCCTTTCCCCCAACATAACAACTAGCAACAACAACAACAATATTAATGACAATAAAAACACCGACTAGTGTAATAAAAAAATCAATAGTATCAAAATCAAAGGCTGAACCAATAGAACCAATAGAACTAATAACAGAATCAAAAACACCAAAATCGTAGATAGAACTGATGTCAAAATGGTAACAACCAATAAACCTACCATGTAGTTACACATGACTACAATAGAGTTGTATTTCATATTACAAGAGGTAGCATTAATACCATCTCCATTAATCTTAGACCAAATTTTAATCAGATAAGACCATTGCTAACCATACCAAACCAGTCCAATCACTTTGACAATCCTTCTTTGATTTGGGACCACACATAGGCAAACCAATAAATAGGGATTCCCAATTTTGGACCTTATACCAATAACTTGACCTTTCCCCATGACCACACACAAGTGAACCAGTAGTTGAGACTTGTCCTATTTGGTCCCATACCACCACCATCATTTATTAGAAATCATGGTCCTATATTTAATCCTGATTGTGTAATCACAACTCGAAGGTCAAAGATTACCATCCCAGCCCCACAACCATCTTCCACTTCACCCATTATCCAACCAGCCATCAAGCCTTGGAATAAACCATTTAACATTTTCCAAGATAAGAAGTTTGATATTGTCAAACATATTACAAAAGATGCCTGCATAATATCCATTTTAGATTTTTTTTGCATATGTCAACAATCCATAAAAACATTTTCAATGATTTCTTGAGCCAATCCACTATTTCAAGTGACATGTCCCCTAATAAATTCCAACCTTTGGTTAGACACCTAACTCCAACCCAACAAGTCACATTCAAACAAAGAGATATGTCATCCTTGGCCTATTACATAATAACCAATTATACATTAAAGATTGCATAAAGAGACATAAATAAAAATGTGTCCTTATAGACAATGGATCAGTTCTAAACATAGTGTCTCTTAAGTTCATCAAGATTATTAGGTACACAATGGTATATCTTCAAGTAGAGACCATAATAATTAAATCCTAAAATAATGAGGAAAGAGAATCACAGGGCACCATTTGTTTACTAGTTATCTTTGGGCCTTTAACCCATGATACACTTTGCCATGTGCATGATCTCAATTTTTCATATAATATGTTTTTTGGAAGACCTTGGTTACATGAAATCTATGTAGTCCCATCAACATTGCACTAGTGTATCAAGTTTTCTCATTTAGGGATGGAAGTTTGTATACTCAGAGATTTTCATCCATACAAGCACTACAAACACCTAAAGGCTAAGTTCAAGAGTTATAACTATCACTTCAACATGAATCCACTGGCTAAGTAGGATAAGGTAAAATCTATAATCCTTGATCCATTAGAAGATAATTGCATTGATCCTAATACCATTGATTCCCTTTCCCACATGCCACCTCCTGAAGTATCCAATCATTTTACTATCTTGCCTAATGGCCTAGGAAAGTTTATGACCCATGATACCTTTCATATTTAAAACCTTCCATAGAATCCAAAGTCCTTTGGAATACATAAAGCTAAGTCACTTCATCCAAAATGGTAACCAATGAGCAAAGATAAAAGACCTGTCATGTTTGTACCAGCATTTGGCCTAGAACTAGACCCTCTTGAGGGAGATGAATCATGGTTATGTAGTGATAACCAAGCTAATTTTTATGAGAGTGAAAATTATCTTATTCCCAATAGGATCATGGAGAATCAAGACTGAGGGAGGAAGCCTTGAACCTAATCAACAAGGAAAACTTGAGCTAATTCTCATGACCAAATACAAAAGACCCTATGGACTTGGATTTAAACCACCTGGGGGTGACTCCATATACCTTCCTCATGTTCTACCAACTTCAACTAGTGATGAAGATGTTGATAGCCAAGTAGAGTCTAATCATAGACTCTTTGATGACCTAGCAAAAACTAACTTGTTTAACCCTCATTCTAATTGTACACTTACCCCAATCATTCATCATAACCTACTTCTATTGCATCATACCTAGCCATTAGACTAGGACTAGTAAGAGTCCAACATATTGATTGATGTGTTCTAAAATGATGAGGCTTTCTATTATTTTTTAGGCCTTAGAGACAACATTTTGTTAGGAGACCATAAATCAGGGTTCTCAGTCAAGTTGGATCATGTAGCATATTTTGGAGAGTGGGTGAACACCCTTAGCCAAAAGCAAATAATTAAAACATTGAGGTCCCAAAGTGAAAACATCTTTGGTGTGCTTTATGACTAGGGTAAAAGTAAAGAAAAAAGCCAGTCTAGTGGTTAAAACCTATTTTAGGTGTCATTAGATAGGGGTGTCTAACCTTCATCAACCATAGCTCAAGAGACCACCAATGACAAACTTGTCTATGAGTCCAAGTTTAGTTTTGAAGAATAATAGGCTTTTGATCTAATCATTTAAGAGTTTTCAATATATTCTGTTACATGGATAAATCTTCTATTAGGGGACTCTAATTCATCATGCCTGGGGGAGCTTGAAGAGCGATTCCTAGCAGAGGACTCTAATGTTGCCAACCAATTCAAATCTTTACCCACTATCCTTGAAGATGGTTTGACCCTTATAGTAGAATATACAATAGAGGTTAACATCAGTTCCCTATATGAATCAAAGTGGGTTAATATAGGTGCTTCCCTTACTGAGAAAGAGCATAAAGTCCTTACAACCTTTTTAAAGGAGTTTGTAGATATTTTTTCAAGGGCATATTTTGACATGCCAAGTTTGGAGGTCACCTTGGTTTTGTACCACCTTGGGTCAATCCTGATGCCAAATTTGTAAAACAAAATCTACATAATATGCATTCTCACATTGATATATTAGTAAAGAAATTTAGAAAAACTCTTAGAAGTAGGATGTATTTGATCTATTGACTATTCAAAGTGGATATCCAATGTTGCACCATTACTAAAAAGCTAGAAGGAATCAAAATTTGCACTGATTTTAATGATATAAATAAAGATTTCCCTAAGGATGACTTTTTATTTCCTAATATTGACATGATCATTGAATCCATGGTGGGTTATGAGATGATTTCACTCATGGATAGCTTTTTAAGATACAACCAGATCAGAATAACACCAAAAAACCAACACAAGACCATATTCAACAATCCATGGGGCATATTTTGTTATTAGGTAATGTCATTTCATCTTAAGAGTTCCATAGCCCTATATTAAAGAGCCATGACTATCATATTTCATTATATGATGCATGATATTATTGAATACTTCATCGATGACATACTAGGCAAATCGAAAACAAGGCTTGACCATCCAGTAGTGCTACATAGAAATTTGAAAGACTACATGAATATAATGTCTTATTGAATCCAAATAAATGTGTATTTAGAGTAACATTAGGAAAATTACTTGGATTCATCATGTCTCATAGAGGCATTGAAGTCGATCCAGCCAAAGTCCAAGTTATAACAGAGATGCCACCACCAACCAATTTGAAGCAACTCCGTAGTTTGTACGACAAGATCTAGTCAATCTGATGATTCATATCTTAGTTAGTGGAAAAGTGTCACCATTTCAAACATATACTAACTAAGGGGGTCATATTTCACTAGAATTATTAATGTCAAGTAGATTTTTATTAGATAAAGGATTATTTAGCATATCCACTAATTTTATTACCTCATACACCAGAAAAGCCATTTTTATATATCTATCAACCACTAATAAAGCCCTGGGGGCACTTTTAGTTAAGCATGATGACAAGGGAAATAATCATGAAATTTACTATATAAGTCATACATTGGTTGTGTATGAACATAATTATATGCCTATGTAAAAATCCTATCTAGCCATGGTCTTCACAGCTCAAAAACTATGCCATTACATGTTAAATAATAAAATAAAGGTTTTTTCAAAATGTAGACCTACTTAAGTATCTACTATATAAAATATATTTACAAGGACACATGACCAAATGCATCATGCTTCTATGTGAGTTTGAAAATGAATATGTCAATTAAAATTCTATTAAGGGGAAAGTTCTTACAGATCAACTTACTGAAGCACCCCTTGCTGATACAGAGCCACTCACAATCTAATTTCCTAATGAATCCATAATTAACATCATTGAAAACCCTCTTGAGTAGAAATACTAGATATATATTTTGATGGATCATTAATAACACATGAATCAGGGGTAGGTCTTTTATTTATTACACCATAGGGGGATCTAATTCCTAAGTCTTCAGAATTAGTTTTTCTTATACAAACAACATGGCCAAGTATGAAGAACTTATTATAAGATTATGATAGATAGTACAATGGTACATATCTCATCTCAAGGTTTATGGTGATTCTTAGTTAATCATCAATTAGGTCACAGACCACTTTCAAACCACATTATACCATTTAGTTCAATATAAGGCCATGGTTGACACTCTCAAACAACAGATTACCAACATTCAATTTGAGCATATACCAAGGGTTAGTAATAGAACTATGGATGCTATAGCTACTATCAACTCTTTGATTTGGCAAAAGGACAAAGCTCAAGAGTATCAGTTCCTCATCAAGATTTGTTTACACCAGATCATGAACCTTCAACCATTGCAATGATTTATTATATTATTGGTCCTAATTCTATCTAGTACTCAGACCTTACAACTACCGTCATGACCAAGTTATACCACCTTTCCTATTCTAAAAGAAAACCAAAGCCTGCATCCACCAAACCATGCATTATACCTTAGATCAACCCTTTACCACCATAGTTTTGATGAAACTTTGTTTCATTGTTTAACTTCATTAGAATATACACTAGCATTATAGGAAGTTCATGAAGGAGTATATAATGCAAAACTAGTTAGGATATCATATCTAAAAATATCTTACATATGGTTATTATTGGTCCATAATAGATGTAGATGCAACTGCATATGGAAAGAAGTGTGACAAATGTTAATAACATGGTAATTTGACTCAAGACCTAACAAAAACTTTGAAACCAATGTTGACACCATGGCCATTTGCTACATGGAGCCTTGACCTCATTGGGAAGATCAATCCCACCTCATTTGATGCCCATAAACATATCCTTACTGCCACCGAATATTTCACTAAGTGGGTTGATGTTATACTCCTCACTTACGTGACTAGAAATACAATTTCCAAGTTCATCTTCAACCATCTCATTTGTCACTAGAATATACCCTCTAAAATTATATCTGATAATGGAGGATCATTCAATAATAAGGATGTCAACAAGCTATGTTCTAAATATAACATCACATAATATTTTTCTATAACATATTACCATCAAGGTAATGGTCAGGCTAAAGCATAAAAAAAACCATTTTCAACACTCTCAAAAAGATTTTCAATGATGTAGGTCAAAATTGGCACCTTCCAAATATTCTATGCCCTTTGGGCATATCATACTAATCATCATACACCCAAAGGAGCCACTCCATACTCACTTTTTTATGGTACTAAAACCATACTTTCTATTGAGGATGAGTTACCTTCACTGCATATATCTTTCAAGGATGTCCTTGATGATCATGAATATCAATTAGATCATTTGTAAGAGTTATACCTACTTGATGAAAAACCCATAGCTACACTCAATAATATTTAGGCATATCAGAACTGACTCAAAGTCCACTACAATCAGTGTGTGAAACATAAAGAATTTGAGCTTGGTGATCTTGTCCTTAAAAAAACCAAAATAATACCACGGTCATAAAGAAGCATAAAGGTAAATTCAAACCTAATTGGGTTTGCCCTTTCATCATTATAGTAAAATTTGGAGTCAGAACATACAAGCTTGCCCTACTAGATGACCATGAACTTGATGAGATGATGAACATTATCCACCTCAAGTGGTATTATGCTTGAGTGACTTGGTGTATTGTCTATAAGGACTATTTCAAGTTGTATCATTTTGTTAATCTTCTTTGTATTATACCTTTTTTTACCAACCTATCACTTTTCATATCATATGTCTATTTTACCATACCTTTCCCCATCAATCGATTTCATTTTTCCCTCCATACTCAGCCATATGACCTTGGTTCTATTCTATTTGGTTCTATCACCACTTTCAACAAGAGCATTTAGATTTGGTTTCAAGAGTTGTTTCATACAATCTAGATAGAGCCAGTATTTTGGAGCAATATGATATACATTTGGTAGTTACATCCTTCATTTCTTATTTCATTCTCTCTTATTGTCTTGATCATAATTATAACCACCTATGGGCAAAATAGTCTTAGTGACCTATGCCATTGTATCCTGGTTATAACTGCCTATGGGCATACTAGGGGAAACACTTGTTTATTATGTCTTGCCCAAACCAATTAGCCATTATCTATACCATACTATACCTTTATACCAACTGTGCATTTTTTGTTTGAATTTACTTCTACACTAGTCAAATTTCTCTATTGTAAGGTGACACTATAGTGACTTGAGGTCCTACTCTGAAATTATGTAGGTAGCACTCGATACTTGTTGAGGTCATCTCAGTCACCCTTATCTTAACATGATTTCACCATTTTTTGATAAACCTAAGTAACTTTCTCACCATTTTTTGAGCAACCTAAGTAACACTCTCACCATTTTGTGAGCAACCTAAGTAACACTCTCTCCATTTTGTGAATTTGTACAATTTTCATATCTTTTCATTTTTGATTGAGTTAAGATACTCTAAAATTTTAAAAACATCTATAAAACTATTAGAAAAAACCAAAAACATTAACAACTTCTTTGCCTTAAATATTTTGGGAACCCTTACTAAGTTATAAGCAAATCACTTGTCACTTAGTTTCCCCATCCTTTTTGGTCTTTTCTCCCATGCACTTGCCATTTTTTCAAGACTGTTCCTATTATTCTATCACATCAATTTTATATATTTTCATTAGTTATCATTTCCTAGGATAAATACATTTGGCCTAAAGTTTTTGTTGGATATTACATCCATGGAACTATGTAGGCAATGTCTACTTGCCTAGTGCATATGGAGACAACTCAGCCACCCCCTTCTTTTTCTTCTATTCCCCCATTTTGTTAGATTGTTAAATTATCACCTATTTTCTAGGGGTAATGTTCATATGGTTTATATTGAGTTATTTATTTGTTTATTTCTACTTATTTATTTATTTGTATGACTGCTTGTTTGCTTTCATTAGTTTTTCCTTGATTTGGTCTATGTGTGTTCATTGGGTGATTTCTTGTGCATTTATACCTAAATCCATCCATATTCATATAATTACATTGTCATCATGGTTTTTATCATTGGTGCATTATTTTTCCTTTGGATATTGGATCTTGGGAGTCAGTCCTTATGCATATTTTGGCCAAGTCCTCATGACATGCTACCATGATGCCTACCGTCACATGTTACAACAAACCTTAGCTTTAGGAAAGGTATTTAAAAATGGTGACATCAATATCACTTTGACACTAACATCATAATTCAATCCCAATCATATCATACAAAACATAATTAAATAGTGAAAAAATTTAACCTTTCTTCAGTTTAGACGAGCATCTCCCTACTAGTAGGTTGTCCCAATTCATCTTTATCCTCTGTATCAACCAATCAATCATGTTTATCATAATTACGGTCCAATGTATATAACTACCTATGGGAAAATCATTATACACCATCTCACCTACATTTCTCAATGATTATAACCAACTTTAGGAAAATCATTGTGTTCTCACCAAATTTAATTTATTTTGCCCAAATAGGGGCATGTTTTTATTTTTTGTTTGTCCTAACTGGGGCAGCTCCATCTCCTCAATGATTATAACCACCTTTGGAAAAATTATTATGTTATCATACCACATTACCACTATCGAGGTACAATACTTTTAACCACCTTTGGACAAACTATTTTACATTGTCCCACTTATATTCTCAGTGATTTTGACTACTTTTTCAATATCATTATGTTTTCATCCCATCTTTTTCCTTTCATTAGTCCCCTTATCTCCATTCTTTCTATCAAGGGACCATTTTTTGACCTTTCTTTATGCCAACCATTCCCTCGAGGGGGTATCATATAGTTAGTTCATCATCATTGAAGTTGTAGGCATACAAAACCTTTCCATTCTTTGAGAAAACTTTAATATGCTTAGAGATTGTAACACCTTCCTGAATAGGGGAAAACTGTAGACACCTAAATCTAGCCACCAATGACCATCAATCATGATTTATACCAATTTCCCACTAAAGTGCAAAATTTGGCCTAAAAAACATTAAAAGATTTAAAATTGATATATTAAAGTACCAATTTTGTCCAAAGTATCCCAAAATGGGGCAATACAATTTATGAAGCAACTAAATTTGATCAGATCATTTCAAGTCAAAATGCCAATTTTGCACCTCAGTGCCTTGGATTGCTCTTTTTTGTCAAATTTCTAGCATAAAACACATACCTTTTTTATTTTGTGTTGGAAACATCCCAAATGGGATAACATATCCAATACATCTAACATCCACTTCTAATTCTAATCTTATCAAATTTAAAGCCAATAATAGGACATTCTGACCAATTTGATTAATTTATGCACCAAAGATCCAAGGTTTGCACCAAAATGACTAATCATGCTTAAATTTAATTAATTCAAATCATGAGCTTAATTAAGAATTCCATGGAACTTGTTGAATAATTTCTTTTTGGAAATGAATATTGAATATCTGCTTCATCAGGTGACATCATTTCTTATGAAGACATTCTTAAGCCATAAATGCATAAAATATCAAGGTTAACCCCTCCCATGCCTCAATAAGACCCTACATGACTATTAATTGCCCCTCTATCACAAATATTAATGATCAAATTTATGAATTTTAATTACATAATTAAATGAATCTTTCACCACGCATCTCTATCTTAAGATGGATGGTTCAAGTTGATTCTAACTATTTTTGAAAATATATAAATAGGAGACCTTACCTATTGAATTATAATCTCTCTTAAACCAAATTTATCATGCACAAATGAATCAGAAATGCCATTGAATTATTGTTATAATGCTGAAATATTGAGCCAAGCCAAGTTAAATCCAAACATGGTGCTAAGGAGAGATGGAGGTAGCCACACTTCATTGATGCAAACTTCATGAGCACAAACTGAACAAGCCACTTCAAAAAGCTATTTGGAGCATCGAAGGAAGGTGAAAGAAGGTCTCTTTTGAATTTTAGTTTTATATTTCATTCTAATCTTGTTAACTAAGCTCCCCCTAGTAATTAGGCATAGAGATGTTATGCTAGTGTGTTTATTTTATTTTGAAACTAACATGATACTAACCATCCTCTCTTGAGTCAAATTCCTATTTCACATAATGGCACACTAAGTGGGCCCTAACCCAAAAAATTTGGTCACAAAGCTCCTACAAGTGACTTAGTAATCTTTTCCATGTAGGATCTTGGAGTTGGAGGCCAAAAAGAGTGAAAATTAAAGTTAATATTATTTTTTTGATAATTGCATTTTTTCTTTTGGTAACGTCATTTTTTCACTCTATTATAATATTGTTTCTATAACAGTACTGATTTTTTAAACAAAACCAATATTTTCTAAAAAGTAATTTCACAGCCCTGAGCAGTGATATCATTTACCCTATGTAGTGATTTTACATTCAACAACAATGATTTTATCAACATAATAACAATTTTATGTTTTTTGTGTTTCCTATTTGGTAATAGAAATTTTGTATGAGCATCGATATTGTTGACCAAAATAGAGATATTGTTACTTGGGTAGTGATATCATTGATTTGGCTAGAAATTTTGTTTTATAACAGTGATATTGTTAAAATTGGTAGCAATTTCATAGGTAAATAACAATATTGTGTTTTCTATCTGATCTAACCTGAAATAATGATATTATTATTTGAAATTTTGATTTTGCAGTGAAACTATGGGATTGACTCTATAATTATGATTTCAAAATAGAGAGCTCATTTTGGTAAGTTTATTCTCTCATTAGCAATTGTTGTTTAAAGCTAAATGACATACTGACTTTTTCATTGTAGGGCCAACTTGAAATTTGTTAAAAAAATCCTTGTTAGACCTTTCTTGAAAGTTTAAATTGGATTAGAAAATTTGTTTTGGTGCTTAATGAAAAACTAGGGTGCTTAAGTGAATGTTTTGATAAATTGTGCTTTTAAAGTTACAACTTAAGACTAAGGGGTCAAAATAAACCACCTAATCTTTCATTCAGTGCTTAAAATTGAACTCACTTGTCAAAGTTTGTCTTCAATAATTGTTTAAACTTAGAATTTAATAGGCAAAAAGGACATTGTGTGTATGCTCTTCCATCTACCCCCTTTAGGGAACTTTTGGAATCAAAAGTGCTATCTTTATTTCAAACATGCCTATTCTAAGGCATAGAAATAAAATCATCTAAATCACTTCCCAAAAACTCACAATAGTTTGGGTGATCCTTAAATGACCTTAAAGTCTTTCTATTTAGTCATTTATTTTATTACATTTTGGATTACAAAGGGGACTTCATCACCTCCCATAAGTTCTATAGGGAAACTTTAACCCAGGGTTTCATCTCCTAGCAGTGACTTCATCCACACCCACTAGGATCAGAGGTTTGAGTGGTTAAACCACCTTCTAGTGTTGGAGTTACACATAGGACACATCTATACTTTATATATCATGCTACACTGAGTAAGTGATGTATGTAGTGATTAAAAAAAGGACAAGACCTTTTTACAACAAACCAAGTATTATGGACACCTAATTTAAGTGTGTTTCTTTTGCAACATGAAGTAAAATTCATTGGGAAATTGATCCATCTAGATGTTTGAAAACTTGTAGATCTTATAAAAATATCTACTTACTGTATAAGTGTTGTTGGTGCAAGGTGTACCTCAAGGTCCATGTCGTAGTAATGTCATTTGAGAGAAGGAGCATGTAAAAACCCTACTATATAATGTGCATTTTACTTTTTGGATTAAAATTAAAAAAATCCTCTCAAGTGATGTATATTAATGGATTATAGCAATACCAAGCAATCTTATTAGTTTAAGACTTATAAGTGATTAATTAGTTGGTTTTGTCCTAGATTAAAGTCTTGTTTGGAGTCAAAAATTATTGTGAATAAATGACACAAACCAAAACACATAGTCCTCATTTTTCCTTTAAGCAAAGAGGCATTATGCTACCTACGTGAATCATCAATTTGCCTTGTTCAAAGTTCATCAAAACATCGAGTCATATCATCCACTTTGGTGTAGTTATGTTGCCCAATTAAGTCAAGACCTTTTACCAAAGTTTGTTTAAGTCCTTGATTTATAATTCACATTTCAATTTGAACCTTTATATGTTCTAATGGTTTATGTGTTAAGTGGGTTTGCCATTTTCACATTAAACTTGTTTTAACTTAAGTTCAAATTTCCATTTGAATTGAAGGCCATTTAAGACTCACGATCATTATCACCACTTGGTAGACTTAAGTGATTTTTTACTAAACACTTACACTTTGATTATATGCACCAAAATTTTTCATGTTGCCATCTTATTTACATCAAGATCATGTAAATACATACTTTTTTGCCTTAGAGATATTGTCAAAACTTTGAACGTATGTATGTCATTTGTGTTAAGAAAGGTAGTGTTATGCTGTCAAATTTGTGAGAAACCATCTTTGCCGTAGAGAGTTTTTGAAAAAAACATTTTGTCATATCTTTTGAGTAGTCTAGTGTTGTTATGCTACCTAAAACATTTCAAACATTATTTAATAGGCCTTTTTGCATAGAGTTCAAGTTTTTCCACATTTTTCAAGCCAATCTGAGTATACCTTTGTGAATCCTTGTCTAACACAGTTATGTTTTTCACATTTGTCTAGCTTATTTGTTAGAAGAACCAAGTTTTATACCATTATTTGTGAGAAAAAACTATCTTTAAAGTGCCTTTTGTTTCATACCTTATACCTATTTGACTGAGTTCATGTCCAAGAGTCAAATGCATAGTTTTTGTTAGAAGTGTTTCAAATCTGTTAGACTAAAATATCATCTATTTCAAAGTCTAGATTTTAATGTTGTTTGGCTAAGAGTCCTAGCACATGCCTTGTTTGATCCTAGCTTATAACACCAAATTTGGCCAAAATACCTAACAATGGTTTATTTCCTAGATTAGACTGATTTGAAACACTTTGACCTTAGATTTTGACATTTTGATTTTCAGTCCATTTACATAATCTTTTTTGTAGAAGATGTGTAATGTTAGATACTAACATTAGATTATTTTATCATAAATTATTGCATAAACCTCTTCATCCTTTTCATGAATCTAGACCAAGTTTGAACATCATCTTTTAGAGATTATCCTTCTAGATGTTGTGGAACTCTATTCCCTTTTTATTGTAGAAACATTCACTATGGATCCCAACATGTATTTGTACACTTGTAGTGGACTAATGTACAATATAGGAATTGGTAATCTAGTTACGTAAGAAGAAATGGTGCAAGAACCCCATGTAGATAATATTGCTTATGAGATGGATTTTTATCCCTCTTATAATACTCAAATAGGGGAAAAAAACTAAGATCCATTGGCCAACTATTTGGTTAATATACCACCATACTCAGAGCAAGATCAAGCACAAATAAAGAAATATGTAGCTACGGTACCTATAGTTGAGGAACCATTTTCTCACCAACTATACTTTGTTAATGTACCTCCCACATATGGTTCTTATTTATTTGAGATTCATTTATTTGATAACAAAGATGAAATTTTGGTTAGATCTATAGAGGTAGGGGCCAAGTTTCTCATAGACTTCTCCCATGAGAATTTACCAAGTCTAGTAAGAATGCCTCATAACATCTTGTATAGTCAATAAGCATCTTATAGAAATCCTTTTGCTCTATTCCAGCAACTTATCATGACCCTAGTATGCTTGTCAAAGGTAAGGACCCCACGGAGGATCACTTTGTATAAATGTAGACAACATACAAAACCTACTTAGACTTAGCATGCAATTTTAACTAGATGACCATGTCAAGTAAGCCTCTCATAGATTTGTTTCCCTCAATTTGAGTGTTAATAAAGTTGAATAGTCAAAAAATGAATGTGAAGAACCATTCATGTATAATACTTTGGTCAATAACTTATTTCATACATCAACCATCAAATAAGTATCTTCTGCGTCTATGCAAAATAATGGCCAAAACATAGTGGATGATGTGCAAGTGACATCCCATTCAAACAAAGGTGGTGTTAATACATAAATAACTAGCCAACAAAATGTGCCTTTAGTTAACACCAAAATTAGTTCTCAAAATCAAGGAGTAGGAGTTTATACATCCCAATCTCAACCAATTGCTTCATCAAGTGCACAATCAATAGGATTAGGTAACTAGCCAACAACTAATGCCGTGTCTTAACAACAAAATGTGATGAATCCTACTCCTCCTCAAGAAATGATGAGTGGTATTACACAATGACAAGCACAATATAATTTACTAATTCCATAGAGGCTAAGTATGTTGCCACCTCAATAGGGGGAAACTAATGTTCCACATCATCAGGTAGTATCAAACATACCTCTTCAATCATAAGCTAGTGTGCCAATTCAAAACCAAATGATGTCTAACCAATAACATATGAATATTGTTCAATGATAGGTTACTAATATCCAATGAGAATCAACTTCCCAACAAGGATTCATGAAACAAGGAGGTTTTAATGTTTCTCAAGTACCTACTAGGCAACAATTACCTTTTCTTCAAAATGTGCCACTTATTTAGAAATAGGGTCTTGGGTCACAAGTTCCCACTCAAAAGCAAGGTTTGATTAGTTGGCATCATGTCCCTTTTATTTCATAGTAGACATAGTCTGGTTATATTCTTCCATCCTAACCACAAAATCCTTAATATAAAACCTTTATAACTAACCCTAACTAGAATATTACATTGTAACTCATGTAACTCCAAGAATCAAATCCTAATACATGTATGCATATTCCTAGTCCATTTCCAAATGAATCCATCACACCCAAACAAATATCTCCATTATACCATGGTCTAAGTGATCCATTCATGATTGCCCAACCATCTACCTACGCCAATATTCCCACAAGTTTCCTAGAGCAAGAGTCACAACAAATGAAGGATGCAATCACTACCATCTAAGATGGGAAATAGACTAAAAAGTTTAAGTTAGATGATGTGTGTTCTTATCCTTTTAACATGGACTACTTACAAATTCCATTTCCTCTAAGATATGAGCCCCCAAAGTTTGATAAATACAATGGGAAAGGTGACCCCAAATCCCATTTAATATAATTCTTTATCGCATGCTAGCTAGTGGCATATAGTGACATATACATTTTGTTGTTGTTCCCATGGAGTTTAGTAGGAAAAGCCTTGGAATGGTTTTTAAAGTTTCCCAAAAATTTAGAAATAGATTTTGATGACCTTTCTCTAATATCCTATTCTCTAACATATTCTCAATCAAATTCTTGATTTTCAGACTCTTGGGATTTATTAAAACCCTTTTCCCCAACATAACAACCAACAACAACAATACTAACAATGATGATAATAACAACACCAACTAGTGCAACAACAAAATCAATAGTATCAAAATCAAAGGCCAAACCAACAAAACCAATAGAACCAATAACATAATCAACAACACCATAATAATATACAAAACCAAGGTCAAAATGGTAACAACCAACAAACCTACCATGCAATTGCACATGACTACAATAGAGTTGTATGCCATATTTTAGGAGCTAGCATTAATACCATTTTCATTAATCCTAAACTAAATTCTAATTAGATGATATGATTTATAACCATACAAAACCAATCCAATCACTTCAACAAAGCTTCTTTGACTTGGGACTGCACACATGCAAACCAACGAATAGGGATTCTCACTTTTGGACCTTATACCAATAAATCAACCTTTCTTTATGACCATGCACAAGTGTAATAACAACTGATACTTGTCTTATCTAGTCCCACACCATCACCATCATTTATTATCAATCATGGTCTTGTGTTCAATCTTGATTATGTAATCACAACCCAGAGGTCAAATATTACCATCCCATGCCCACAACCATCTACCACTTCACCTATTATCCAACTAGCTCTTCAACCTTGGAACAAACCATTTAACATTGTCTAAGATAAGAAGTTATAAATTGTGGAATAATTGTAAAAGATGCTTACACAAATATCCATTTTAGATTTTTTATGTATGTTAACAATCAAAAAAAATATTTTGAATGATTCTCGAAGCCAATATACTATTTCAAGTGACATATCCCCTAATAAATTCCAAGATTTATTTTGACACCTAACTCCAGCCCAAAAAGTCAATTTCAACCAAAGAAATATGTCATCCCTTGGTCCACTGCATAATAACTTGTTATACATTGAAGTTTGCATAAATTAGCATAAAGTGAAACGTATCCTTATAAATAATGGATTAGGTCTAAACATGGTGTCTCTTAAGTTCATCAAGATTTTTAGGTACATAATGGTAGATCTTCAAGTAGAGACCATAACCATCAAATCATATAACAATAAGGAAAGAGAATCATAGGGCACCATCTCTTTACTAGTTATCTGTGGGCCTTTAACCCATGATACACTTTGCAATGTGGTCGATCTCAATTTGTCATATAATATGGTTTTAGGAAGACCTTGGTTACATGAAATTCATGTAGTCCCATCAACACTACACCAATGTATCAATTTCTCCCATTCAGGGATGGAAGTTTATATACTAGGATATTTACATCCATACGAGCACTGAAAGCACCTAGAGACTGGGTTCAAGAATTATAACTTCGCTTTGAGATGAATCTAGTGGCCAATTATGATAAGGCAAAATCAATACTCCTTGATCCATTGAAGGATATTTTCATTGATCCTAAAACACTTGATTCCCTTTTCCACATGCCACCTCTTGAAGTATCTAATCATTTCACTATCTTGTGTAATGGCCTAGAGGAGTATGTGACCCATGATACCTTTCATATTGCAAACCTTCCACAAAATCCAAAGTCCTTTAAAGACCTAAAGCTAAGTCACTTAATCCAAAATGGAAACCAAAGAGAAAAGATAAAGGACTTCTCATGTTTATACCAACATATATCATAGAACCAAACCCTCATGAGGGAGATAAATCATAGTTATACAATGATAATCCAACTAATTGTCATAAGAGTGCAAAGTATCCTATTTCTAGTAGGATCATGGAGAACCAATACTATGAGGGAGGAGGCCTCAAACTTAATCAATGAGGAACACATGAGCTAATTTACATGACTAAATATGAAAGACCCTATGGACGTAGATTTAAACTACTTGGGGCTCACTCCATATACCTTACTCATGTTCCATCACCATCAACTAGTGATGAAGATTCTAGTAGTAAAGTGGAGTCTGATCATAACCTTTTTGATAACCTAGCTAAAACTAACTTGTTTAACCCTCATTCCATTTGTACCCTTACCCCAATAATTCATCACAACCCACTACCATTATATTATCTCGAGCTAATAGATGGGGACCAGTAAGAGTTCAACATACCAATTGATGTGTTTCAAAATGATGAGGCTTTCTATGATTTTTTAGGCCTTAGAGACAATGTTCTATTAGGGGACCATAAATAAAGGTTCTCAATCAATATAGATTCTATAGCATATTTTAGAGAGTGGGTGAACATGCTTAGCCAAAATAAAATAATTAAAACAATGAGGTACCAAAGTGAAAACCTCTATAAGTTGCTTTCTGATCAGGGTAAAAGTAAAGAAAAAGGCTAGTCTAGTGGTGAAAACCTATTTTGGGCACCATTAGATGAGGGTGTTCAACCTTCTTAAACCATAGCTCATGAGACCAACAATGACACACTTGTCTATTATTCTAAGTTCAATTTTGAATAAAAACAAGCTTTTGATCGAATCATTTACGAGTTTCCAATAGTTTTTGTTACATCACCAAACCTTTCATTAGGGTATTTTGATTCATCATCCCTGAGGGAGCTTACAGAGCTAGTTTAGTAGAGGACTCTAATGTTTTCAACTAGTTCAAATATTTTCCCACTATCCTTGAGATTGTTCAACCCTTCTAGTGGAATATATGATAGAGATTAATACTATTTTTCTAGATGACCCAAAGTGGATTAACTAGGTGCTTCCCTTATTGAGAAAGAGCATGAAGTACTTACATCCCTTTTAAGGGAGTTTGTAGATATTTTTACATGGGAATATTTTGACATGCTAGGTTTAGACCCCACCTTGGTTTTTCACCACCTTGTGGTCAATCTTGATGCCAAATTAGTAAAATAAAATATGCATAAGATACATTCTCACATTGTTATTATGGTAAAGAAAGAGTTAGAAAAATTCTTAAAAGCAGGATGTATTCAATCCATTGACTATTTAGAGTGGATATCCCATGTTGTACTAGTTATTAAAATCCAAAAGGATCAAAATTTATACTAATTTTAATATATAAACAAATCTTTCCCTAAAGATTCCTTTTCATTGCCTAATATTGACATGATCATTGACTCCATGGTAGTTTATGAGATGCTTTCCCTCATGGATGGATTTTCAGGATATAACCAGATCAAAATAACACTAGAAGACCAATACAAGACCATATTCACCACTCCATGGGGCACATTTATTATTAGGTAATGTCATTTGATCTTAATAATGCCAGAGCCACATATCAAAGAGCCATAATCATCATATTTCATGATATGATGCATGATATTGTTTAATACTATGTGTTGACCAATTTGACCCCTTGGTCAAATTAAGTCAACACCATAGGTAAAATACTTTATTTAGGGGTTGAATATGTCTTTATAAGGTGTATTATATGTTACTTAGTGTCATTTTATAGGAAATATGCCTTGACATGGTTTGTTTTAATCCTAAGGCCATTTTTGAGTCATTTAGGAAAATGGTATGGTTTTCTTAACTTTTCCATGTGTCCTAAACTGTTATAAGTTCCCAATGTGTGATATTTCCTATCATATATGTCAACATTAACTGATCCTTGCAGGTGATAAACTAAAAATCAAGAAATGTTTAGAAAATGAAGAGTTTTATACACTTGTACGATAATTGTATAGATTATTATAGGTGATGAAGGTTCAAGAACATGAATAAACATCCAAAATAGTAATTTTAAGCATATAAAATCTTAAAATGGTCTAGAAGTTCCAAAAGACCACTCTATTACTCCATTTCTCCTTGGCAAGGTAAAAATAGTCAAAAGTTTGCACTCACTATAGGCCATATAGATAGAATTGGAAGGAATGGATATGGGGAATGTTATTAGGACTAGTGGTATTAAAATTAGTGGAATTAATTTTAAAATATAGGCCTTGAGCTTTAAGAAAATTCACTATGAAGTTAAGGTGCTTCTTATGGCTTGTTCATCCATGAGGGGTCCAAGTTTGCTCCTGTTACTATAGCTCAGAAAGGAGTGAGAAAGAATGGTTTGGAACATGTTTAGGGGTTATAATGGATGTCCCTCCCATGTTTTTTTCATCATCTAACTCCCTTATATTTTCTCACACCAAGAAGAAACTGGTTTCTACTTTGTTTCCCTAATTGTAGTGAAAATGGAGGTTACAACACATTTCATGGTATTCTAAGGTCTCAAGGCTTTCTGATAATCCATCTACCTCACTATGAAATAGTCAAACTCTTTTGAAATGCCTTTCCAAATTCAAGGTTTTAAAACACAAGCAAAGTGGCATAATGGGAAAGTTTCATTCCAAGTAGAGTTGACTGCAACTTTTGGGTTCTCAGTCCCAAAATGGTATGAACAAAGGACCAAGTGCTTTTTTGAGGTGTTTTATGTCATGTCATGAGAAGTTTCCATCCTCCATGTTTGTTCCACATTGTAGCCCTATCCACAAGATACCAACATGCCAAATTTGAAGGCAAGAAGACAAGTAGAGGATGAGTTTCAACACCTCCAAAGTTGTTAGGAAATCACTGATTTTGGTTAGTGATATATACAAGAAGGGATAGTAGAAGTTTTATTGAACTCCACATTGATGGTTGTGGACTATGTAAGCAAATCTAAGCTTGTCCAACTGGTCCAAGCAACATTCATGAGCCAAAATGCTAAATCAAAGTAATGTTGATATTTTGACACCTCCTATGCAAAGATCCTATCTATACAAGCCTATAAAACATCCACTTATAGCAAAGTCACTGGCATCAAGGTGGAGTTTGAGAGTTGATGTGCTTTAAGGGTTTGTAAAGTGAATTTATAATGCAATGGTTAAAGAGGAGATATTAAAGATCTTAGTGAAGACCTAAACATAGCTTCAACTACCTCTAAACACCCCTCAAATGAACTCAACTTAGTCAAAAAATGATTATCTCAGTCATTCAATAGTGATAGTCAACCTGATAGGCATGAGCTAGATACGAGCTTGGGGTAAAGCTTTTGAATCCTCCAAGGTGAAATTGGATTTGTAAAGTGGTAGCATCACCTTGAAAACATGAAGGATAGGCTCACAAAATATTGAACATGCTCAAAGGATTGGAACAAGGGTTATTATATGCCTGTCTTAGTTAAGACAACAAACACAATCACTTTGAGACTAAAACACAAGTTGGGCTAGCGTGAAAGACTTGGAGGTGGAAAAAAATATTGAAAGTAGTGTTAATAACTAAGGAGAATATAGAGGAAGAGCATAAAAATAAAACTAATCTTGGTTCCTAGCCTTGTAGCCCCCATAAAATAAAAAACATAGTACTTCCCTTCCAACCCTATAAGATTTGCATAGGAAACTCAGTCTTGGGTTTTCAATCAGTTAGTAGGTCATCCTTAGAAGTAAAGAGCTAATAATTACTGAAATTCATCAGCATGATCCTTGATACTACATATAAGAATCAGTTTTCTAATTCCAAAAAGGTAAATGTCCCCTATTCTATCTCAAATAGGGGCCACTTTTCCCTTGCACAGTCATGGCCAAATGGAAAACAAATGTCAAAATCATGCTTTTGAGGTGAAGGAAGGTTGGTAATTTTTTTTTAAAGTTACATCATTATTGACACCATCAGATAAACTTCATTAGAGAGGTGTAATCCATGTTAAATGTATTGGGTTGTTAAGGGTGCAGGCATGGCAAGTGTGCAAACAGTTAGGCTAGTGATCAAACAGGGGTCACCTATCATTTTATAGTCATATGAAACCATTATGATTATTAAAACATGTTTATATGGTTTTTATACATGTGTGTGAACTGTTGGTTTGCAATTTTGCTCTTCAAGTGTTCATTTTGAGCCCAAACTGTCAATGAGCCTCACAGAATGCATAGGTGGAACTTGAATGTCAAATTGAAGAGCTCATAACGTTCACGAATGTTTTCATGGGTCCCTAAAATAATTAGAGGTGTTATGAAGGTTTCTTAAGAAGCTTTAAATGTGATTTTTAGGGATCTACAATGTGTGAATTGTATGAATGAACCAAAAAGGGTTAAGATGCTTCAAACCCTCCAAATGACTATTTTTGAACCTGATTAGAGGAAAAGGTATTTTTATGCACCCAAATGGATTTTCCAAGATGTAAAAACACCATGGAATCCTTTGTAACTCTCCTCATGATCATCTCATGCTACTGATCTTCACTTGTAGGTACAGGGTTATATAGAATAGGCTAAAGAAGGGCATTTAATGTTGGAACAGGGGTCCATACAAATGGTTAGAGGCTCAAATTATATGGGGTATAAAAAGTGAATTAGGAGCCATTTCTTCTAGTTTTTATAGTCAAAATCCCAAAACATGCATTTTTGGCTTTCTAGGGTAAAGAGGCCTAATTAGGCCTAATTGGGGAGCTAATGGACTAAAACACATACTTTCCTTGGGATTTGGACCTAGAAACATGGAAAAGAGCTTAAGGATGGAAATTGGTCCTCAAAAGTTTTTTCACTAAGTCCTAAAGGTCTATATATTTTCCTATGAAGGTGGATTTATGCCAAGACAAGGATACAAGGAGATATGGCCTAGTAAAGGCTTTGTGGTCAAATTGGGGACTTGAAGAGTGTTTTATGGATCCAAGTGTCATGTTTCTAGTAAAAAATTATAATATTATGCCTTCCATTAATAAAATTTTCATAAATGAGGCTAAATCCCAATTTTAGTCATTTTGGCCAAATTAGGCCTAGTGAGGTGAAGAGGCCTAGTGACACCTATGAGGTTAAATAGTTTTTGAAAGTGGTGTGATAGTCTAAGATGATTTAATAGGATCCAAAAGTGTCCTTGGGATGTATAAATAACTTTAAAAGAGGTCTCATGACCTAATTCATGTATTTCACCACTTGGCAAGAAGGAGGTTCAAAGCCAAAAGATGTTTGCGAAGGGTTTCTATGCCACATGCAGGGAAGATGCTCAGTTTGGAATGTTTGTAGGTCTATATCAGTGTCATGAATATTATTACACCTCATCCACATGCATTTTATCAGCTCTTATCATGGTGACACATGTATTTGTGCCCTTTCAACTTCCCTCTCTCTCTCTCTTCCTCCAATTCTGCAAATGCAAGCCATTTTGGCTTAGTAGCGAATTTCCATATTTTGGTATGGTGAATTCATACAAAAATTTTACCTTTATTTTTAGTTATATTAATGAGAATCAAGCTGGTTTTACTCAAAGTTCATTTTCAATATGTGTTGAAGTGATCTCTTTGAATGCCAATTATAGATTAGGTTCATCTTGGTTTCATACAATCCTTTAATATGTTGTTGCAAAATGGCTTCCCTTAGAAAATTTCATGAATTTTATGTTTTTAAAATAGGATATTTAAGTTTGTATTAGTTTATTAGTGTCACATGTGACCTTATTTTCACTTTCCTTCATTTTTTTAGTGACTCTTTGCCTTCATGAGAAACACTAAAACTAGTAATTCCATCAATGGTGTTGAGGCTAGTTTGACTATCTTAGTCCATTAGGAAAATTTAAAGTGTATATGGAACCAAATATTTGTGTATAACCCCTTAGTCTAGGTTTTTTTAATGCATCTCTCTCCATTTTCACCCATGATAGGTAGTTTTAGGAGCATAAGCACATCAAGACATATCTAGGGAGGTAGCCCTCATAATACTAGAGGTATACTTCCACTATAGATGCCCCACACACCTAGAAGTATTCCCATGTAACCCAAATCATGAAGAGACATGAACATCCTCTTATAGGGTGTAATATTTTGGGACAACAATTTTGACATGCCCGATGGGACTCTTCTTCCAAGAGTTGGAGGATTTTTGGTGTTATTCTTCAATACATCAGCCTTAGGAGGCATTTTTTCCAAGCACCAATGGTGACTCTAAAGATAAATCAGATGGTTTATCAGCCATGTATTCCATTTCAAAATTGTTCATAGCTATCCTATATCTTGGTTTCTAAATGAAACTTTCAAGGTTGTTCTTGATGTTGATTTTTGCCCTCTACAAGTGGGTGAGACATTACAAGCTTTGCCTCTTCCCCTTAAAAGTGAGAAAGTACTTGGCCAACTTGATTTTTATCCCCACCAACATTGTTTTTATCCTTATCAGGTCCAATATTATCCTTATCAATTCCAATATTACCTTATACAACCTTTTCATGAGTTGTATCATCCCTATGATCAGCCCTCTAAATGTCTTGTTCCTAGTCAACTTAGTCCTTTCTCTAATATACCTATTTCCACCTTCAAACAAAATCTTTTGGGATATGAGAAGTATATGCTAGATCTTAATACTCAAAGGGGATGCGGTCAAAGTATTCCTATTCATTATATCCACCAAGTGATAATTGCATTGGAGTTATTCAAGAGGGAGTGGGCACCTATTCAGAGAGCCAATTGGCAAAGGCTCACAAGTGAGATTCTAGATGTGAGTGGCCTAGTGTCTTCATTAGAGGATAAATTGGGAACTCATGAAAGGTAACCTTACCAAATCCATAATCATTTTTATCCACCTCCACAAGTGTCATATCAGCCATACATGACCCCTACTCATGATCCAAACCAAGTCTCTCAAAGCCTCCCTTCTTCAAATCAGTTGGAGGAGAAAGTTGGAACAAGAAACCTTGTGTTTGAGACCCATATTGATTGGAAAATTAAAATTGCAAATATTCATTTGAAATAGTCCATTTTGGTAGTAAAACAAGTAAATCTTAGTCCTTCATTTACTCTCACATTACTTCTCCATCACCTCAAAAAGAGAGTTCTAGTCAAAAAGTCTCAAGTTGGAGTCAAATTGTGGAATCATGGGGAGAGGAGGAACCAAGTCTAGACAAAGGAGATGAAATTGCAGATAAGGTTGAGGATGAAGTTTATCCTATTCAAACATTTCTTTCTCCACATCAAGAGAATATTTATAGTTCTAAGACCTTAAGTTGGAATAAGGTGGTGGAATCATGGGGAAAGGAAGAGGAAAACATTGTCAAAGAAGTAAAAGTTGAAGAACTAGAGTCAAGGATGAGGTTGCTTAGTCAAGGTGTGATAGAAGGTTTAGACACAAAAAAAAATCATATGTTTAAACACACCATATCTACACCTATTAAAGAGAGTTTTCAAGATATATCTGATGTGGATGAAGTGACAAAAAACCATATCTACACCTATTAGCATCCAAACTACTCATTTACATCTTCAACTAGTCTAAAAGTGACAAAAAACCACTCTACTACTCCATCACTCATTAACAAGGTAAAAATAGTCAAAAGTTTTCACTCACTATAGGCCATATAGGTAAAATTAGAAGGAATGGCTATGGGGGATGTTATTATGTCCAATGGAATTAGTTTTTAAATCTAGGCCTTGAACTTTATGAACAATCACTAAGAAGATAAGTTGTTTCTTAAGGCTTGTTCATCCATGAGGGGTTTAGGTTTGATCCTATTTCTGTAGTTCAAAAAGGAGTGAGAAATAATGGTTTTTCATGTGTGTATGGGGTATAATGGAGGTTATTCCCATGATTGTTTCATTATCTAACTCCATTCTATTTTCTCACACCAAGAAGAAATCGATTTACTCTTTGTTTGCCTAGTTGTAGTCAAAATGGAGGCTACAACACATTTCATGGTGTTCTAGGGTCTCAGGGATTTCTAATAATCCATATACCTCACTATGAAAAATACAACCTCTTATGAAATACCTTCACAAAGTAAAGGTTTGAAGACACAAGCAATGTGGCATAATGGGCAAGTTTCATTCCAAGTAGAGATGACTACAACTTTTGGGTTCTCAGTCCTGAAATGGTATAAACAAATGACTAGGTGCTTTTTTGAGGTGTTATATTTCATGTCATGAGAATTATCCAACCTCCTTATTTATTCCACATTTCAACCCTATCCACAAGCTACCAACATGCCAAATTTGAAGGCAAGAGGACAAGTAGAGGATGAGTTTCAACACCTCCAAAGTTGTTAATAAATCATTGATTTGGCTTAGTGATATCTACAGGAAGGGACAACAAAACTTGTTTTGAACTACACATTAATGGTTGTGGCCTATGCAAGAAAATCCAAGCTTGTCCAATTGGTCCAAATAATATTCATGAGCCAAGTCAAAGTGCTAAGTCAAAGTGATGTTGATATTTGAAAACTCCTATGCAATGGTCTTATTGTCACATGCCTATAAAAAATACACCTATAGTATGGTCACTGGTAGTAAGGTAGATTTTGAGAGTTGATGTGATTTTATGGTTTTCAAAGTGAATTCATAATGCAATGGTTGAAGGGGAGATATTAAGGGTCTTAGTGAAGACCTAAACACATCTTCAACTACCTCTAAACACCCCTCAAATGCACTCAACTCAGTCAAAAGATGACTATCTCAGTCATTCAATAGTGACAATCAACTTGATAGGCATGAACTAGATATGAGCTTGGGGTTAAGCTTTTGAAAGCTCAAAGGTAAATTTGGATTTGTGAAGTCATAGCATCACCTAGAAAACATGAAGGATAGGCTCACAAACTATCCAACATTCTCAAAAGTCTAAAATATGGGTTATTATATGACTGTCTCAGTCAAGATAGAAAACATAATGACTATGAGACTAAAGCACAAGTTGGGCTAATGTAAAAGACTTGGAGGTGGAAACAAAGCATGAAAGTAGTGTGTATAACTAAGGATCATATAGAGAAAGAGGATAAACATCAAAATAAGATCAGTTCCTAACCTTGTAGCCTTCATAAAAGGATCATATAGAGAAAGAGAATAAACATCAAACTAAGCTCAGTTCCTAACCTTGTAGCCTCCATAAAAGTAAAAACATAGTACTTCCCTTCCAACCCTATAGGATTTGCATATGAAACTCAATCTTGGGTTTTCAATCATCTAGTAGGTCATCCATAAGACTAAAGAGATAATAATTGGTGTAGTGCATTAGCATAAACCCTGATGCCATATACAAGAATTAGTTTGCTAGTGCCCAAAGAGGATGTGTCCCTTGTTCTATCTCAGATAGGGGCCACTTTTCCCTTACATAGTCATGGAAAAATAGAAGACAAAGGCTAAAATAATGCACTTGAGGTGAAGGAAGGTTGATAAGTATTTTTGGTAAGTTGAATCATGCTTGAAACCATTGAATAAAATTGATTTTAGAGGTAGAATCCATGCCAAATGTCTTGGGTTGTTAAGGGTGCAGGGATGGCAAGTGTGCAAATAGTCAGGCTATTGAGCAAACAGGGGTCACCTTTCATTTATTATTTATAATAATCCATTATTATGATTAAAAAAGGTTGATATGATGTTTATAAATGTGTGTGAACTTTTGGTTTGCAGTTTTTCTCTTCAAGTCTTCATTTTGAGCCAAAATTGTCAATAGGCCTCACAAAATGCATATGTGGAACTCAAATGTTAGATTGAAGAGCTCATAAATTCCATGAACATTTTCATGGGTCCCTAAGATAATTTTAAGTGTTAGGTAGGTTCCTTAAGAATATTTCAATGTGATTTTTAGGGATCTCCAACATGTGAATTGTATGAATGAACCAAAAAGGGTTAAGTTGCTTCAAACCCACCAAATGATTATTTTGGAGCTTGATTAGAGGAAAAGGAAGTTTTATGCACATAAATGGATTTGTCAAGATGTAAAAACAAAATGTAATCCTTTATAACTCTCTTGGTGATCATCTCATGCCACTAGTCTTCATTTGTAGGTATAGGGTTGTACATAATAGGTCAAAGAAAGGCATTTAGTGTTGGAATAGGGGTCCATACAGATGGTAAAATGGAAAAATTGAACATGGAGGATTATGAGGGGGTATATAAATTTAATAAATTTCCATTTATCCTAGGTTTTATAGGAAAAATCCCAAAACATGCATTTTTGGCCTTCTAGGCTCAAGAGGGCTAATTAGGCCTAATTGGGGAGGCTAATGGACTAAAAAGCATACTTTCCTTGGGAGTTGGACCTATAAACTAGGTAAATATATTAAGGATGGAAATGGGTCCTCAAAAGTTTTTTCATTAAGTCATATAGGTTCGTACATTTTCTTGTACAGGTAGAATTATGCCAAAATAGGGCTACAAGGAGATAAGGCCTAGTGAAGGCTTTGTGGTCAAATTGAGGACTTAGAGAGTGTTTGATGGATTAAAGTGGCATGTTTATAGTATAAATTAATTATATTATTCCTTACATGAGTAATATTTTAATAATTTAATCTAAATACCAATTTTAGCCATTTTGGCCAAATTAGGCCTAGTGAGGTGAAGAGGCCTAATGACACCTATGAGGGTAATTGATGTTTTTAGGTTGTGTGATAGACTGAGATGATTCAATAGGATCCAAAATTTTACTTACGATTAATTCATAAATTCCCAAGATGTCTCATGACCTAATTCATGCATTTCACCTCTTGGCAAGGAGTTTCAAAGCCAAAAGATGCCTGTGAAGGGTTTCTATGCCACGTGGAGGGACAATACTCAATTTGGAATGTTTGAAGGTCTAAATAAATGTCATGAATATTCCTAAACCTCATCAACATTAATTTTAGTATCTCTTATCATGGTGACATATGTATTTATTCCCTCTCTCTCTCTCTCTCTCTCTCTCTCTCTCTCTCTCTCTCTCTCTCTCTCTCTCTCTCTCTCTCTCTCTCTCTCTCTCTCTCTCTCTCTCTCTCTCTCTCTCTCTCTCTCTCTCCCCCTCCCTCCAATTCTATAAATGCAAGCCATTTTGGCTTAGTAGTGGATTTCCAATTTTTGGTATGGTGAATCCCTGCCAGAATTGTACTAATATTAGTGACAATAAATATGGTTTTAATTAAATTAAATTTTTAATATGTTTTGAAGTGATCTCTTTAAATTTCTATTATATATTAGGTTCATCTTGCTTTCATACAATCCTTGAGTATGTTGTTGTAAAATGGCTTCCCTTAGCAAGTTTCATGAAGTGTATGCTGTTACAATAGGATATTAAAGTGTGTATGAGTTTATTAGTGTCACATGTGACATTATTTTCACTTGTATTCATTTTTTAAGTGACTCTTTACCTTCATGAGAAACACTAAAGCTAGGAGATCCATCAATGGTGTTGAGGCTAGCTTGACTATCTTAGTCCATTAAGAAAATTGAAAGTGTATGTGGAACCAAATATTGGTGTATCAAATTTTAGTTTAGGTTTGTTTTATTCATCTATCTCTCTCCCTTTTCACTCATGATAGGTAGTTTTAGGAACATAATCACATTAATCCATATTTAGGGAGATATACCTCATAATACTAGAGGCATACTTCCACTATAGATGCCCCACACCTAGAAGTATTCCCATGTTGCCCAAATATGGAAGAGGCTTGAGCATCCTCTTCTAAGGTGAAATATTTGGAGACAACACTACATTTTTGACATACTAGGAAAATAAAAAACTAAGGCCGACCATCCATTAGTGCTACATAGAATATTTAAAATACTACATGAATACAAAGTCTGATTGAATCCAAAGAAATGTGTATTTGGAGTAATATCCAAAAAATTACTTGGATTCATCATGTCTCATAGAGGAATTTAAGTTTATCTATCCAAAGTCTAAGCTATAACAAAGATGCCACCACTAACTAATTTGTAGCACCTTCATAGTTTGCAAGGCAAGATCCAGTCAATTCGATGCTTCATATCTCAATTAGCAAAAAAGTATCACCCTTTCACACATTTTATAAATAAGGGGGTCACATTTAAATAATATGATCAATGTCATGTAGCCCTTTAAAATTTAAAGGATTATCTACCAAATCTACCAATTTTATGACCTCCTATACTAGGAAATCCAATTTTGCTATGTCTATCAGCCATTGATAAAGCCTCAGGGGCATTTTTAGCTCAGCATGATGATATAGGAAAGGATCATGACATGTACTATTTAAGTCATACATTGGTTTCATATGAGCATAATTGTATTCCCATTAAAAAATATTATCTAACCATGGTCTTCACAGCTCAAAAACTACACCATTACATGTTAAATAATAAGACCAGTGTTATTTCAAAAGTAGATCCACTCAAGTATCTACAATATAAAAAAACTTGAAAAGGATTAATAGCCAAATAGATCATTCTTTTAAGTGAGTTTTACATTGAATACATCAATCAAAAATCCATTAAGGAGCAAGTTCTTACAAATCAACTTGCTGAAGCACCCCTTGCTGATATAGAGCCACTCTTATTCCAATTTCATGATGAATCCATAATGACCATCATAGAAACCCATGTTGAGGATCAGCATTGGAAGATATATTTTGATGGATCATCCAAAACACATGTATTGGGGATAGGTCTTTAATTTATTACACCATAGGGGGATCTAATTCCTAAGTCTTTCATAATTAGTTTTCCTTGTACAAATAATATGGTTGAGTATGAAGCACTTGTTTTAGGACTTTGAAAGGAAGTGTAGTGGAACATATCTCATCTCAAGGTTTATGGTGATTCTTAGTTAATCATCAATTAAGTCACAGACCACTTTTAGACCAAAGATGACAAGTTGGTTCGATATAAGGCCATGGTTGACACTCTCAAATAATAGATTATGGAAATTTAGTTTGAGCATATACCAAGGGATAGTTATAGAATTGTAGATTCCATGACTACTATCAACACTCTTATTCAAAAAATGGACAAACATCAAGAGTATCAGTTCCTCATTGAGAATTTTTTCTCACCAGTTCATGAACCTTCAACTATTGTAATGATTTGTGATATTGTTGGTCTTAGTTCTTCTAGTACTCAAACCTTTACAAATACCTTCATGACCAAGTTATACCACTTGACCTATCCTAAAAACAAACCAAAACCTTCATCCACTAAATCACTCATTATACCTTACTTGGATCAACCCTTTACTACCATAGTTTTGATGGAACTCTACTTCATTATTTAACTTTGGTAGAATCTACACTAGTGTCATGGGAAGTTCACAAAGGAGTATCTAGAGCCCACACTTGGGGGGTTATCCTATCTAAAAATTTCTTGCATACTAGCTATTATTAGCCCAAAATGGATGTATATTTAGCTGCATATATAAATAAATGTGACAAATATCAATGGCATGCTAATTTGATTCATGCCCCAACAAAAAATTTGAATCCAATGTTGACACCATGGCCATTTGCTACATGGGGCCTTGACCTCATTGGGAAGATCAATCCCACCTCATCTAAATACCAAAAATATATCTTTTTTTCCATTGAATATTTCACTAAGTAGGATAAAGCTATACCCCTCACTTACATGACTAAAAAGAAAATTTCCAGGTTCATCTTCAACCACCTCATTTTCCTTTATGGTATCCCCTAAAACATTATAAATATTAATGGAGGATCATTTAAGAATAAGGATGTTGACAAGATATGTGCCGAATATAACATCACATAAAAAATTTCTACAACATATTACCCTCAAGGTAATGGTCAGGCCAAAGCATCAAACAAAACCATTATCAACATTCTCAAAAAGATTGCCAATAATGTTGATCATGATTGGTACCTTCAAATATTCCATGACCTTTAGGCATATCACACCAATCATCGTACACCCACAGGAGCCACTCTATACTCACTTATTTATCGTATTGAAGCCATACTTCCTATTGAGGTTGAGTTACCTTCACTGCACATATATTTCAAGCATGTCCTAGATGATCATGACTATCGATTAGCTCACCTACAAGAGCTAGATCTATTTGATGAAAAACACATAGCTACACTCAACAATATTCAAGCATATCAGGACTGACTCAAAGGATACTATAATATGTGTGTGAAACATAAAGAGTTTGAACTTGATGATCTTGTCCTTAAAGAAAACAAAAAAAATACCATAATAAAAAAGAAGCATAAAGGTAAGTTCAAACATAATTGGGTCGGTCCTTTCATCATTACAACAAACATTAGAGCTAGAGCATATAGGCTTGCCACACTAGACAACCATGAACTTGATGAGCTGATGAACATTATCCACCTCAACTGGTACTACACTTGAGTGACTTGGTGTATTGTCTATAAGGCTTGTTTCAAGTTGTATCATTTTATTAATATTTTTTTTATAATACCTTTTTTACTAACCTATCGCTTTTCATATCACATGTCTATTTTACCATACCTTTCCCCATCAATTGAGTTAATTTTTCCCTCCCTACCTGGCCTTATGACCTTGGTTCCATTTTATTTAGTTCCATCACCACATTCAACAACATCATTTAGATTTGGTTTTAGTAGTTGTTTCATACAATCTAGATAAGGGCAATATCTTGGAATAGTACAATAGACATTTTGTAGTTGCATCTTTCATTTCTTATTTCATTCTCTTATTATCTTAATCTTAATTATAACCACCTATGGGAAAATTAGTCTTAATGACTTATGCCATCATATCCTAGTTATAACCACCTATAGGAAAACTAGGGGAAATATTTGTTTATTGTGCCTTGACCATACCAATTATCCTTTCTCTATACCTTACTATGCTTTTATACCAACTGTACCTATTTTGTTTGAATTGACTGCTACACTAGTCAGATTTCTCCATTATAGGGTGACACTATAGTGACTTGAGGTCCTACTCTAGGACTATGTAGGCATCACTTGATGCTTGTTGATGTCATCTCAATAACCCTTTTATCACTACACTCTCACCATTTTGTGATCAACCTAAGTAATGGTCTCATCATTTTGCAAGCAACCTAACTAACACTCTCTCCATTTTGTGAGTAACCTAAGTAACTCTCTCATGATTTTGTGATATTGAACCATTTTCATATGTTATCATTATTTATTGCATTAAGATACTCTAAAATTTAAAAAAAACATCTATAAAATCATTAAAAAAAAACCAAAAAACATTAACTACTTGTTTGCCTTAAGGATTCTGGGAATCCTTACAAAGTTACAAGAAAATAACTTGTCACTTAGTTTCCCCATCCTTTTTGGATTTTTATCCCATGCGCTTGCCATTTTTGTAAGACCATTCCTATTATTCTATAACATCCATTCTATTTTTTTCATTAGTTATCATTTTTTTCCTATTTCCTAGGAGAACTACATTTGGCCTAAAGTTTTTTTTTGATATTACATCCATGGAACTATGTAGGCAACGTCTACTTTCCTAGTGCATATGGATAAAGCTTGGCCACCCCTTCCTTTTCTTCTATTCCCCCATTTTGTTAGTTTGTTAAGTTTTCACCTATTTTCTATGGGAAATGTTCATATGGTCTATATTGAGTTATTTTTTGTTTGTTTCTACATATTTATTTGTTTGTGTGATTATTTGTTTACTTTCAACATTTTTGTCTTGATTCAGTCTATGTGTATTCATTAGGTGATTCCTTGCACATTTATACTTGAATCCATCCATATTCATATGTTTACATTTTCATCATGGTTTTTATCATTGGTGTATTTTTTTTCCTTTGAGTATAGGATCCTAGGAGTCAGTCCTTATGCATATTTTAGCCAAGTCCTCATGATGTTATACCATGATGCCTACCTTCACATGATACAAAAAACATCAGCTTTAGGAAGTTTATTTATCAATGAAACCATTGACATCACTTTTACATCAACATCTTGATTCAATCCCAATCATATCCTACATATCATAATTAGATAACAAAAAAAAATCAACTTTTGTTTAGTTCGGATGAGCATCTCCCTACTAGCAAGTTGTCCTAGTTCATCTTTATCCTTTGTATTAGCCAATCAATTATGTTTTCCATAATCAGGGTCTAATGATTATAATTGCCTATGGGCAAATCATTATACACTATCCTACCTACATTTCTCAATGATTATAACTACCTTTGGGAAAATCATTGTGTTCTCACCAAATTTACTTTCTTTTACCCAAACAGGGGTATGTTGCTATTTTGTTTGTCTATCTTAACTGGGGAAGATCCATCTTCTAAATGATGATAACCACCTTTTGGAAAATCATTGTGTTATCATACTCCATTGCCACTATTAGGGTATAATGTTTATAACCTTTTTTGGGCAAACTATTATGCACTATCCCACTTGCAGTCTCGATGATTTTGACTACTTTGTTAATATCATTGTGTTCTAATCTCATATTTTTCCTTTCTTTGGTCCTCTCATCTCTATTATTTCTATTGAGGGATCATTTACTAACCTTTCATTGTGCCAACTGCTCCCTCTAGTAGGCATCATACAATTAGTTTATCATCATTGAAGTTGTAGACATACAAGACATTTTCATTCTTTGATAAGATGTTATTGTGTTTATATCTTGAAACACCTTCCCAAATAAAGGCAAATTGTAGACACCTAAATCTAGCCACCAATTATCATCAATTAGGCTTTTGACCAATTTCCCACCAAAGTGCATAATTTAACCTAAAACACTAAAACACATTCAAATATTTGCAATTGATATATTTAAGTGCTGGTTTTGGCCAAAGTATCCCTAAATGGGGTAATGAAATTTATGAAACAACTAACTTTGATTAGATCATTTCAATTTAAAATGCCAATTTCACACCTTGATGCTCTAGATTGCTCTTTTCTATCAAGTCTCTTGCACGAGACACGTGTCTTTGTTATTTTGTGTTGGCAACATCCTAAATGGGACAATGGATCCAACACATATAACATCGACTTCCAATTCTAATCCAGTTAAATTTTGAGCCAATAACAAGACATTCTGACTAATTTGATTAATTTTTGCACCAAAGAGCCAAGGTTTGTACCAAAATGACTAATCATGCTTAAAGCTAAAAAATTCAAATCATGATCTTAATTAAGAATTCCATGGAACTTGTTGAATAATTTATATTTGGAAATGAATATTGAATATTTGCATCATCAGGTGACATCATTTTTTGGGAAGAAATCCCTAGGCCATAAATGCATACAATATCAAGGTTAACCCCTCTTATGCCTCTTATCCCAAATATTGATGACCTATTTATGAATTTTAATTACATAATTGAATTAATACTTAGCCACACATCTCCATCTTGAGATGGATGGTTCAAGTTGATTCTAACCATTTTTGAAATCTATAAATAAGAGGCCTTACCTATTGAATTTTAAACTCTCTTCAGCCAAATTTATCATGCATAAATGAATTAAAATATCCATTAAATTACTGTTATAATGCCCAAATATTTAGCCAAGCCAAGCCAAAGAAAAACATGGTCCTACAGAGAGATGGAGGTAGCCACACTTCATTGATGTAGACTTCATGAACACAAACCAAACAAGCCACTTCAACAAGCTATTTGGAGCATCCAAAGAAGGTGGAAGAAGGTCTCTTTTGTATTTTAGTTTTGTTTCCCATTCTAGTCTTGTTAACTAAGCTCCCCATAGTAACTAGGCCTACAGATGTTGTGCTAGTGTGTTTATTTCATTTTGACTTCATTTTTGAACTAACATGATACTAACCATCCTCTCTTGAGTCAAATTCCTAGTTCTCAATACTCACCTTACATAGTAGATAAAGTAATAGTAGTATGTTTTTTGTAAGACCAAGTCATGAGACCCACACTAATATGATAGTTATATATTGTGGTTAATTTTTGGTCACCTATATCTCTCTCCTAATCACTATTTATCTATCATAAAATTATTTTTTATCACTAGAATTGGAACCAATATAAGGAGAAAGATTCTTTTTTATTTTCCACTATAAGTGTAACTAGTAATGGAGTATTCTAATCATTACTTTTACTCAATACCATAATTATTAGTACTATGAAGATACCATATAAAGTTCTTAGCATCCTATCAATGACTATCATGGGGATCTAGATAGAAACTCGATACAAGATTCACAATAATAGAGAGATTTAGATGTGTATGATTCAAATATAGAAGGATTCCTAAAACCACCTATAGTGTGTACCATTAATTGAAGTAAAAGAACACTTGGTGTAAATATTGACTCTAAATTGAAAATGAGTTAGTTCAAATATTAATTATTTCATGTTGAAGAGATGTAGAATGTCTTTAGCATCCTTGGATTGATTAACAAAAAATCATTTCTCAGGCTATGAATTTTCAAGACCAAGGAAAGTATTAACAAACCAAGTTAAATACCCTACAATAATTTAACATCCATGCTTTCAAATCATGATTTTTTTTTTCAAATCCCATATGATGATTAATTCATCAACATAGAAGACCAAAATAATAATTTTCCCATCTAATTTATTCGTTTAGACTGTAGGGTTGGAGGGACTACATGTAACACTAGAAATGATTAAAAACATGTCAATTTTTTCATCCCAAGTTATAGGAACCTATTTCAAGTATTATAATGAATATATTAATCTATACATTTAGTTGGATTTTCTCACTACTGACTGGCCCTAGAGGTTGGGACATGTAGATTTATTCATGAAAGTCTCCATACAAGAAGACAAATTTGAAGTTTAATTGATGGAATTTCCTTTGTTGTGTTGTGTCTAAGGAGATTAATAACCTAATGGAATTCATATTTTCTACTAGAGAAAAATTATCATCGTAATCAAAATCTTCAACCTGTGAAAACTTTTTTTCTACAAGACAATATTTGTATCTATCAATAGACCAACATGCTACATATTTATATTGGTACACCCATTTTCACCTTACTATTTTTTTAGAAGTAGAACTAAGTCCCAAGTGTTGTTATTTTTCATATAAATAAGTTATTCTTCCATAGTTTCATATCATTTAAAATGATTAGAAACTTTATAATAAATATTTACATATTGATTCACTACTAACTTAGCCAAATATGAAACACCATACTGATGTTGTAATCTTGGCCTACATGGATCTCTTGGATCCCCTACCAATGCACCATCCTTAGTACAAACTATGTGAATACATTTTCTTAGTAGATATGTTGGTTGTACATGTGCATTCCTAATTAATTTTGGCACTATTAAAGAAAATATAGTTCCCCTATGGTTCATCATATGGACTATAGTGAATCTCATAATGGGAGTCCTCTAAATTTATTTTTTCTTCAAAATAAAAATCATAATTTTTTTCTATCTCATAAAAAACCAATGAAAGAGAACATGCTATCTTGTAAACTTGAGATTGCTCATCAAACAATACCTTGTATTACTAAATTATTTTATTGGTGCCTAGACCAAGAAGATGATATGTATTCACATGTCTATAGTATCCAAAAAAGATATAAGGGATTTAATTTATTTTCATTTCTTTGATTTTATCATCTAGGATATGTGACCATGCATTACATCTAAAAACATTAAAATTTGAAACATCAAGCTTATCACCAGAGCATTTTTCTTTAGGAGACATATGTTGCAATGATAAGTGAGGAGTACCACCCACAATATACAAAAGAAATTTTGTGGCTGAATATAGATGTCTTTTCCACCCCCCACACGGATAAAAGTAGGTAAACAATAATTAATTTCAAATCCCACATGAGAAAAAAAATTAGAATATCTTGAGAAGCAAATAATCCTAATTGGCCACTGTAAATTTCCAACATCGAGAAATGTTTTTAATTTAATTTTCACACTAAATTTCATCTTCCTAAAAATAAGGATGGAAGTCTTTGTAATGTACCATGATATTTTACATTTCCTTAAGTGTGCAATTTTTACTTTAGCTACACCATTATGATAATAAAGTAGGGAAAAATATGATGAATTTGAAAGCCTTCATGTTTATATAAGTTGATCAATTGATTATTGAAAAAACTTTGTTCATTGTATAGTTTGAGATTTTTAATTATTATCTATAATAAGTTTACAATAAGATCTTTATAAATATTGAAGTTATCCAAGACTTTACTTTTTTCTACAGACATTAGACCTATAATTTGGGATAGAAATCATCAATGAATGTAAGAAAATATTTACTTAAAAAAAATAGTGGGAAGGACATAATATCATTGTGAACAAACTACAATATTTCTCTAGCCTTTAAATATCATCCTTTGGGAAATGTATCATTGTGTTATTTTCCAAATGCATAACTTGAAAGAAATAGTATTTGAAATAATTTTTTGGAAAAATAATAACCATGCTAATATTACTTAGGTATTGTAATGAGTCAAAGTTAAGATAGAACAAAACCCCATGCTAATGTTTAATCAATTCATGATAATTTTCAATCATGACTTGTGAACGTTTAGTTAACACAAAGTTGTAAAATTTTTACAATGTTTTCTTGTAGATGAACCATTCCTATGGATACAATAGTAGACTAGTATTTTACATTTTTGATAAATGTGTATTTCTAAAATCAATGGTTTATTTTCACTTGATAATGTGATTTGATAAATGGATAGGACATTTGAAGACAAGTGTATAACATGGATAACTTTGTTGAATATTCCATTCTCCATTTTAATGGGCCATCCACCCTCAATATTATAGGACATGAATTTAAGATAAATATTTTAGTTATTCAGCTTTGGTCAAGATTGTGAAAAAAGAGCCTTCATGCACCATGTGGTGATATGCTCCTAAATATAATATCCACTTAGATATAAATGATCTAATTTTTTTAGAAAATGAAGTTCCTATATTGAAGAGAAGAATTTATATATTTTTTCATCTCTTATTCCATGTATGCCACTTTATTAATACATGTATTTTTAACATGGATTGTTTTAATAGAAAAAATCATCTTTATTTGATAATATTTTCCTTCATATTCCCTTTTCCTTTATCCCAACAAAGGGAATATTTTTGTACAAGTAATTTACTTCCCTTAGGGTTAGGATTTGCTTCACCTTTTTCTTTGGTAGGCCCTTGCCATTTTCAAAGTTAGGTGGTTACATTGCATTAGTATCATTGAATACTAATGCCTAATACTTATCACTTATAGGTTTAATGTCACCAATAAAAATCAAATTTTCCTATTCTCACTTAAGTTTCTCACAAAACTATCAAAATTAAATGCCTCATATGTAGTTCTAAAAGAACATTTTTATATTTAGTGATTTAAAATGAATACTGAGTATGGATGACTTAGTTTTGAAAAAATACTCACAATGAATGTTTGATCATACTTATTTTCAATAATTTTTACAAGGATATATCTCAAGCACTTGGTTTCGGTGATGAAATCATTAATCCAAGGATAATTATCTAGACTGAAATCTATAAATATATTTTTTACATCACATGCCCACATTTTAGTGTGATTCAAAATAATATCCTACAAGATAATCTAAACTTCCCAAGGTAACATGTTTCCCTTAAATTTAAACTTCAATTAAAGGGACACTAATTGACCTATGAGACCTCAAGCTTCATCACTGCAATTTTTCCATTTGATTTATTTCCAAAGGTGAGAAGGAATATTTTTTCCACCCACTTTCATGTGGTAAATATCCTTACTAAGTAATAAATCAATGATGTACTCTTTCCAATTGAATTAATTTGAATGTATGGGAATTATATTTTTCTCATCCATGGTGTAGGTTAAAAAATTGTTGCATGCAATGTTTTTTATAGAAGGATAAAAATTATCCTCAATTTTCATTTTCTACAAAACACACCCTTTACACTACCATTTAACTATTAATTTTTTAAATTGAATATGAAAACATGGTTTCTAAAATTAAACTAAAACATGAATTTTATACTTTTACTGAATAAATGTCTATGTATGAATAATTTTCTTGGATTTGAGTAAAGATATGGAAATAGTGTGGAGAAATTCCAACTATACCCAAGATTTATCCAGAATTACTAAGCTAGGTGTGTTTGATCTTTAGTCACTCTAATATACTAATCATATGCATAAATATTGTTCATGGACCAAAGGTAACTAAATTTGGAGGTTTTCACCATTATATTAGCTATACAATATTATCTTTGAGGTATGTATAGAGTAACATTATGGGGGAAACCACTTACTAGTGCACCAAATAATCAAACTACATAAATACTTATTATTGGAAAAAGAAAAAAATCATAAGGGGTTATTATATACCATGTGGTACATGGAAATTAATATACATATACAACATTATCCAGTGGATTTATTATTTGGGATTAACCCCTCACTTTAAAGACAACATCCATTTCTTAGTCCAAAAATGATAGGTTTATGAGAGTTGTAAAACTACCAGAACACACTTATAACCAAGGGGATTTCTACTAAAATAATAATACATGTCTAAATAACTTTGACTATATTGCAAATAACAGTGATTTAAAAATTTCAAGTGATGATAAAGTTTCTTAAAACACCCCCGTTAATGGATAATTGGTGGCTAGGGAAAAAGATAGTAAATAAAATGTGATTTAGATCCCACATCCCCATGACAGTTTAAAATGAATTTCGATGGTGCTTCTCAAAGAAATCCTAAAGCCTCGAGAATTAGGTTTATTATAAGATATTGCAGTGGACCTCTCATTCATGTGGCTTATATGAAACTTATTGATGGGACCAATAATGAATTAGAATCTCAAGCCATGGTGGCTTTGCTTGAGATGGTTATTTTATGTGGAATTAAAATAATTTTGATAGAATGGGATTATCAGATTCTAATTCAATCCTTGCACAAGAAAATGACTAACTCTTAGAAGGTGGTGAATATTATTGAAAATGCTTGATCTTGTCTGAATTATTTTTAGGATTGGGATTGATGTCATTATTACTAGGAATCTAATGTAGTTGTTGACTTCCTTGATAATTACAGTATTAACCAAATGAAAACTATAAGAATTGAAAATCAAAGGAAAGATTTATAGGAATTCATAGGAGTCTCAATCATTGATATAGGAATTTAGTGTCTTTATCTTATGTTCATGTGAAGGGAGATGTAATAATTATAATGCATGTTTTCAATAGAAGATAATAGGAATGATTTATTGGTATGTTTTCATGTTCATGAAAGTTTAGATTACTTACTTGAAGTGGCAACATCTCATTTTTGGGATTGATGGTTTTGCCAAGTGTTTCATGTATTACAAGGTTCCATATTCAAGATATTTATAAGTTATGTGATCTCTACTAGGTGTCAACTTTTGGGTTTTATCTAGAATGAAACAAAGATGTTGGTGATTGATGTTTTGGGCCTACCTATGGTCTTTGGTGTGATTTGTTATCATGAAATAGCATTTTTTAGGGTAGTCTTGTGGGCCCATTTGAAAAATATTTTATGGCTTACTTATGGGGAGATTATGGAATCAATCTCAAATGCTCTGAGGGAGGATTATCTTTGTCATAGTCATAGAAACAAGGTAAATATAGATGTGGCTTTCATATTCATGAGTAATATCATGACGCTTATGAATGATAAGCATCTTGTTATGGATATGGTAAAGTTTTTTGTTACTCCTATGCATAACATGGGTTAGTTGGGAGAAATCATAGTTGTGAAATCTAGGCCCTTTGTAGAATTACCTTTTTATGGTTGAAATGGTTTAGGGATGGTCCTTATTTTAGTTATCAGGCTTTATAAACAAAATATCTGGGCCTTTTAAGGTATGTAAGTAATTTTTAAGAAGAATTTTATCTCCCTACTTCTCATCTTTATCACTTCCTCCCTCTTCCTTTGCTGGCATCAACAAGAATTCCCATACTAGATTCATAATTCTGGAATGCTACACATCATTCAAAGGAACAAGTTGAAGATGTAATTTTCTTCACAAAAATAATTTTATTCATGCATGGTTTTTTTCCTACTTGGCTTTATCAATCCCCTCTAAATGTGGTTATAGATGCAATGCAGGGTTATCTAAGCAGTTTTCACTCTTCATTGGTTGTATCTAGTGTGATAACAAGGTACCCAGTCGAAATAAGTTCTCATAATGGAGAGCATGGTGGTTATTTGGTGGTGGTTGGTAGGGGATTGGAGGTCCAGGAGGAAACTAAAAAATGCATGGGTGGAGCTTTTTTAGACATCTAAGATTAGGTGGGAGACCCCTATTTTTCTTGTTTGGTCCTTTGTTGTTGTTTGGTTAGTGGTTTGGTATGATCAAAAAAGTGTTATTGTTTGGTATTTTGGTATGGTTATTAAGGATAGCCTTTTTATGAAGTAGATTATTTTTTGGTGACCCTGTTATTATCACTTGTATTAATATTCTAGGTCACATTTTAAATCCTATTTTTTGAGTAATATAAATGGGCAGGGGAATCATAAAACCTAGATATCTATTTATCTATAAAAAAGTGCCTAAAACACATAATATACCTACTTGTAAAAAAACCTGACCCAATTTTTAAAATATTTTGGCATGTTTTTTAAGTTTATAAAAATGTTGTATAGAAGTCAAATATATACCTACAATAGAAGTTATATTTTTTTAGATTCCAAGGTACACCCTCTAGTAAATTTTTAGATCAAATGGATTAGGTTTTTTTTGCATAATTCCTAAGGTAGGTGAAAAATACTATATGAATGTTGAATCAACACTTGATGCTAAAGGAAAGATTCCTTTAAAGGCCAAGATATACCTTCTTTTAAATGTTTAGGTCAAACAAAGAAATTTTATTTTTCCAAACCCTTAGTAGCCATTACGTTCACCAATTTATGAAGAGAGAAGATCCCTAAGGGAAAGGAGAGAGAATAAGATTGGGTGTTTGTAGCGGGTCACTAAAAAACAGGATTGAAACTCAACAGATAGAAAAATAAAATTTTAGTTCTAAAAAGTATACCTACTATGGACATGCAAATAGAAGACCTATATTCTATACAGAGCTACATTGCATTAGGTAAAATTTTTATCATTCCTATATACTTATAAATTGACTAAACATACTAAAAAATAATCTTAGTTACCATAAGACATACACTCATAACACATGCAATACTATACATCAAAGAAATATTTAATTTAAAAAATACATAAATTTAACATAATTAACATGACTCCCTCTTTATTGCCAAATTTATTGAGTATAATAATAAATCTCTTCCACAATTATTATCTCAACAAATATCTATCTATGATAGTATATAGATAAGGAGGAGGTTAAGTATCAGGTTTGAAGAGTAGTTAACTTGAAGAATACATCTACTTTAAAACAAAATTATTGAGCAAGTCTTCTTAGAAATAAGACTTTTATATTAATAAAAGAAGTAAATCAAGTCAATGACTTGATTGATACTCTTCTCTATAATAGTTTTTGGAAAATTATGCATGAATTAATTATTTTCCATGATTTATAATACAATGAATAGTAAAATTTAAAACAATATAATAATATATGAGTAATAAAGTATACTAAGTGTAAGCATATTGTTAGATATTTAAAGCAAGCAAGTATAATAAATAATAATAATAGAGTTTAGGAGGATATGATAAGTGTATGATATATTTCCTTCTATATATTGAATAATTTTATTAAAATATTCAAAAATTATAAATAAAAGTAAAATTAAGCTATCTTTCATAACATAATTTTTTTAATAAAATTGATAAAATTCCCTATAAATGGTTTGGAAATTATGCAAATAGTTGGAGTTAACCAAATTGATTTCTTGTGGGTTGTTCCATACATTGGTGAGTTAAGATGTACCATTATAACTGCAACTAAATAAGACAATGTCAATAAAAAATGAGAAAGGGTTATCAAATTAATATTTGTATAACACTCATTTAAAATTAAGAAACATATTTTCATTTAAAGCCAATCTTTTTTTTGGAATTGTAAACACTTTTGATTGGAGCTATCGACTAGATATGAGACACAAGTAACCCAAGGTATTGGCTATAAAGGAGAAATATTTCAAAATAAACTTAAGAGAATCTATTGATATTAATAAACATAAAAATATATAATCATGGATGACATTTTTAGCTGATCCACAAGTGGATTTTAGTGAGAAATGGGATAAAAAGAACCATTAGCTAAAGGGAGTATTGCTTACTTTTTATTAGTGATAAACAATTAATCTTAGAAATAACTAGTGCATTAAATTCATTTCCTTTCATATTTTGGTCCTAAAAAATTACATCTTTTTACCCTATTATATTTATATATAATAGGTAAAAAGATAATAACATTAGATAATAGTGTGAATTAAATTTTTATTGAATATAACCTTGATTATGTAATCTATACACATTTTATTTTATCATAATGGTAGAAAATAGTGTGCAATAAATGTTGATTGAAAATTTGGATAAATAATTTATAATAAACCTATGTTTCCTAATTTCTTGAGCTATAAAAATATAATATATCTAAATGAAATAATAGCTTAATTTTTAAGTATATTATGTTTATTTGGTCTATTGTAATTGGTCTACATGTCAAACCCCTGAGATCTATATATTCTCTACAAGTATTTGTGTTATTATATACAAGGATGGATTTAATAAATTTATTAAGAAATAAATTTTAAAGTATTACATTTGTCATTTTGACCTCTACCACTAATTATCAACCCTAAGATATAATTTCTTACTATGAACATTTTATAGTTGGAAGATTGTAACATCACCTAGCCTTATTAAAATGAATATGATTAGTCTCATGAGTTACAAGCCAATGATTATAATGTGATAGTTTTTTCCTATTAATTACAATATGAGTTTGATAACCAAGTTATTTTGAGGTGCATGGTATAACAATTTTGGAATTTCTTGGATATTGATAATAACAAGCATTTTATTCTTACAAGTCCACTCTTGCATGATATTCAAGAGAAGCGATAATTATTTTATAAATATTTATGATCTTCACTATTTATATTTTTAGCGACTTGATTAGATCTACTTGACACTCTTCTCTACCATGTTGATGATTTTAGACACATGACACTTAAAGTACTTTCCAAGAGACTAGGTTTATTATATTTATTTCTTTTAACCTGATTTTAATTCAAATGTTGGGGTTATATATATATATATATATATATATATATATATATATATATATATATATATATATATATATATATATATATATACTTTCAATAATTTACATTTCATCATTTTTTAAAAGACATATTAGTGATATGTTTTCACCATTCTCCTAAACATTCGATGAATATGGTTTAAGAAACCTTTTATTTGTGCATAAGATATCATAATATTATTTACTGTAAAAGTCTAGGGCCTTATAGTTTTAACAAGCATTATGGTGACTAAGGACTCAAATGATATTTTAATCTTGGATGTTAGAGTACTAACAAAGGGCACAAAGTGCCAAGTCTCTGTAGGGTAATATATTTGCACAAGTTGCTTTGATAAACTTAATAAAAAACAACTGTGCACTAAAATACCAATCTAATTACTTCAATCCATGGCATCAAGAGTCTAATCAAATCCAATATAAAAATATATATTCAAATTTCAACCACATTTAAGCATTCATAGGAATTTAGATAGTGTGCATTTACACGGTGCTGTAAATTCAAATGATGCATTCTATGTTTAAGAAACACCAAATTTCAAAAGATAAGAAAAATGTAAAAGAGATCAAAGAATTAGAGATTACAAGATGCATCTACCAACTATTTTGAAATCTCAAATTTATTCTAGCTAGACCCCTATCAACAAAAAACCCAAAATCAAAAAAAGAATTAAACAAACAAATTAAAATTTTTATAAGAAAAAACATAAAATTGAATAAAAATAGAAAATCACAACGCAATAAGAGAGTAGGGTTGGTATCACAATACAAAATCATGGAGGATTAATATCCTTGCCAAGTTGATAAAAGCATAAAATAATAAAAATATAAAAGAAAATAGTGATTCAATACATGGAGTTTCATTTGAATTCATAGTGAAGCAACATACTTTAATTTAGTCCATTGATTAAGGTGTACATATGATGACATAAACTTCTCCAACTCATACACTTTTAATAAATAAAAATCTTGAAAACTGTAAGCCTATAATGATTATTATGCATATGAATACAAAACATGTTGTAAAAATCTACCAATAGAAAGATGACAAGAAGACAAACACTTGGATTTAAAAGAGGTGTAAAGTTTCAGGGAGAGGATGAGATGGAGAAACAACATTGAGTTCAATTAAATGAGAATCGATGAGCATGTTAAATGCAAATGAAATTTTTGCCACTACCGAATTGAATGTCAATCACAATGAGACTTAATTAAAATGTCATAACTTTAATTAAATTTTTATAAGAAAAAACATAAAATTGAATAAAAATAGAAAATCACAACGCAATAAGAGAGTAGGGTTGGTATCACAATACAAAATCATGGAGGATTAATATCCTTGCCAAGTTGATAAAAGCATAAAATAATAAAAATATAAAAGAAAATAGTGATTCAATACATGGAGTTTCATTTGAATTCATAGTGAAGCAACATACTTTAATTTAGTCCATTGATTAAGGTGTACATATGATGACATAAACTTCTCCAACTCATACACTTTTAATAAATAAAAATCTTGAAAACTGTAAGCCTATAATGATTATTATGCATATGAATACAAAACATGTTGTAAAAATCTACCAATAGAAAGATGACAAGAAGACAAACACTTGGATTTAAAAGAGGTGTAAAGTTTCAGGGAGAGGATGAGATGGAGAAACAACATTGAGTTCAATTAAATGAGAATCGATGAGCATGTTAAATGCAAATGAAATTTTTGCCACTACCGAATTGAATGTCAATCACAATGAGACTTAATTAAAATGTCATAACTTAGTAGATGTTTATATCTTCATTTTATATATATTTATTCAAAGATATATGATTTTTATAAACTAAAAATACCAAATTTTTATTGTAAAAAATACAAAAACTAATAATAGGAAGCAACATATGAGAGAAATGAATTAACAATCTTAATAGATGATTAAGAATTTTATTGAAGAGTATAACTATAATAGAAATAGAATTAAGAGTTTATAATGTTAGAATTACATAAAACTAAATTTATATGGAAAATACCCAAATGAAATAGATATTTTACCATGTATATGATGTGCCCTAAGATACCACCAAATTGTAAAAAAATATACCTATAAAAATGTCTTTAAATAAAATTTAGTCATTATTAATCAGCTTCACTTTGATATGAGAAAATATTAACTTGTTAACATTCATACTAATTATGATCTTCACAATTAAATATAACCACAATAACAAATCCACATTTACTAAAACTCCTAATTTCCAAATTAAAATAGTTCATTTCAACAATGTGGAAGAGTATAATAAACATTGATAAAGCCATAGAAGCAAATACCTACTTTTTTATATTCACTCTCTTTCCTAAAGCTTCCTCAGCTAGCAATAAATATCCATCCTCACAAGAATAATTTTTTTCTCCATATACACATTTTCCCCACTACCCAAATGCTCATAAACATTCAAAAAAACAATTTAAACTTGATTCTAGGATAGGCCCATTGGTATCTATGTTATAGTAAAAATCAAATCAAATCAAATACGAAGATGATTAGTCCCTATTAAAATGTGAAAACTAGTGCATAAATCCATGAGGCTTCTTTTTTATGCTTATCCATGCACCTACATAGTATTTGTACTTTTATTATATCTTAAACAAAAGACAATAAAGAAATCTAAGTATACAGATGTGTTAAGTTTTAATCCCCAATAAATGAACCACCTGCATAACTATCCTAATACACTAGAAACCCTACCAAAAAACTAAATTGATATGAAAGTAAAAAGTTTTAACTTTAATAAAATAATGTATGAACATAAAAAAAAGTAAATGCACACAAATGAAACAAAAATCTGATAAAAACTAATTTAAAAACACAAAGGTGGAAATCACCATGAAGCTAACCTCACCCATAAGTTTGTCCCCCCATAGCCCCTCATCACCATTATTAGGAAGTGCCCATAAGTTTTAATGGTTTCCATAAAAATAAATAAAGGAGAAGGGGATTATATATGTACTCTCCATCCATTGTGGCAATGCCATGTTTTGTAGCTACTTCATGCAAACTAAAAAACTATTGTAGGAATAAATGGTATGTAAGTCTCTTTTCCCAAAATGTTTGTTGGTTTCTTTGGCTTGGAAGATGGGGTGAGAGGATCACTTGTCAATATCATGGGATCCTTGGACCTTCTTAACTATCCCCATGCCTTGGGTCTTGATAACACCAACATTCTTTTCTTTTGCAACAAATTCATAGCCTTGGGTGAATCAGGTATGCCCTAAGCCTTCAACATCACCCAAAATAGAGATATTTTGAATACCAAAAGGCATGATTTTGATTTTAGAGGAAATATCACTTTAGGAATGAATGCTCACCCCAAGATAGAAATAGATTTATGACTATATTCAAAAGATGACTATATATGAAATGACATCATGAGACTAGAGACATGTAGTAATCCATCTATCGTGTAATGGTGAATGTGGCCCAACCTTCGAAGTATTACATAAAAAGGAGAGAAGGGGGCTGCCCATCCCTATCAAAAAAACTAATTACTAGTCATTATCATTTTATGCTCAATGCCTTCGAGTAGGTGCATTGCCCTTCCTAGCCATTGAAACCTATCACCCCTATAACCACTATCATTACATCTAGAAAGAAAATAAAAAATGTGCCTCCAATCAAGGTATGCTAAATAATATAGTTCAAAAGACCTGATTAAATCCCTTTTAAGTTCTCTATGCAAAACATTGGCATATTTACTAATACCAAAAAAAAATCACTTTTATTGGTTAGTGGATCGGGGAGTAATAAAGAGTTAACACATAACGAAGCATAGAGTATTTCACTCCATGACTAACAAGGTATTTTTATATTTCAAGCATTAAATCTAATGAGCATAATAATTGTCTCCTTGTGATTGATGATGACACCTCTTATATAAATATAATAAATACCTTGATGAGTGATTGTAATGATCTCTTACATTTTCTCATGTTTTTTTACAAAGATATTATTAGTCTTAGAGGGATAACTTATGCCTTCATTTCATTTTAACATGTTATTACTTCCTTTGATTTTAGCAAATCAAATTACACAATTTTACGTGTGGGTAAATATGAAAGAATTTTATGAAGGTAAGATGAAAGTTTTTTAATCAATCAAATAAAATAATATTATTTACTAGATAGTGATTGGCTAAGATAAATGTATCTTATTTTCTATTTCTCCTCATTTAAGGCATAGAATGGATTTTTAGGATGCCTTAAATTTGCTCTGTACAGATGTATGCAGTCAATGTTTGGAATTATGAACCAGTGATGGTGGTGGTGTCATCTACAACTGTTGTTGTTATCTGTCAACATGTTTGGTGATGCCACCATGGGCCATAATAATGATGTAATGGATGGATTTAATAAATATAGTTATTCTAACAAAAATCTAGGGATTGAAAAATGGTTTAAGGCTTTTTTGAAGTCTTGTATTAGTACATAATCCACATTGAAGTCAATAGCAAGCAGATGTTTTCTCAGACAACAAGCATATGCTTTTTAAAACTTAAAGGTAAAATTAAATGATTTTTTTTCTTACCACTATGCATAAGGATTTGTTGAATCTCCTAAAATGAATATGCACAGCATTAGAAAAACATATTGGTAATAGCATTATGTTTTAATGTAAAAATATAGGCAATTAAGGAGTAGGGTGTTTTAAACAAATGGGACAGAGTGCATCTCATGAGCTGCAGGAGGGGAAGTTGGGTTAGTAGATCAACAACTATAAGTAAAATTGAAGTAGAAAAAACTCATTCAATAGGCCATGCTTTAGCAGTAGTAGGGGATTTATCATTTTGGTTTTTTGCAACCCATCTCATAGGGAATTAATGAAATCCCATTTACTTTTCATTGATACCCATTTGATTTTCAATGATACTCATTCAATTTGGAAATGCATTTTCATTTTATTCTTTTCATGATATGTATAATATTTGTTTTTTTATAATTTTAGATGAGTTTCATAGGTCTTTTTTGGTTTAAATCTTTGGGTTAGACTATCCATGGATACACATTTATTTTTCATTTTCCTCCAATTATTTTTTATTGTTTTTTCAAAATTTTGGTAGGATTTTAATTTTTCTAGAAGCTACATTATTTTAAAGCTTTACGTGGCTTAAATATTAGAGTTTCAAAGTTTATTTAGGTTTTTATGGATGCCCATCACTTTTTTTTCAATGTTTGTCTAGGGTTTCAATTTTTTGTTAACTCTATTTTTAGTTGTTTCATAGGGGTTTTTTAACTTAAATCTTAGGGTTTATGAATTTCATAGGTATGATTAGATACTATATATCATTATTGATGAAATTTGAACTTCTATTAGTCAAAACAAATATATTCACTTTAACATTTCTACCACAATCCAAAAGGATAATTTTGATCATAAATTTATTAAGTAAAAATTTAAAATTAATTGAAATGATAAATACTAGGAATATAAAGTGAAACAAAGAAGAACTTAAAAATAAAATAAAAAATTGTGAATCCTCATCGATTTAGCATTTTATTTATATTAATTTACTTCTTAATGTAAGGAGTTCATTATTTTCATATCATTTAGCCTTTGAAAAAGATAAAATTATTTTTTTGAAATTGATTCTAAACATGGAAACTATAGAATCCAAAATTGGTTTTCTTCTTAAATCCATTCTAAACATAAAAACTAGTAGAACCCAAAATTATTTTTGGTTTTTTCAATCAATGCTCAATATTGCATAAAATTTTAGTTTTTATTTTATTTTATTTGTTTATGTTTTGGAGTAAATGTTTTTGGAGTAGCTTTTCATTGTTGTGGGTCACGGTTAATCTGTATTTCAATTAATAGCTTGTTGGGTGCTTATCAACCTAATTCATCAATATGGGTAAATGAATGGTAATTTATTTGATTTTTTTGGATAGAGTGGCCTAAAAATTATTGTTTGGTTACAAAGAGGAGACATAGTATGGTTTTGAGTCTTGACTACTACCTTTCACTTCTTACCAGTTTTGTGATCTTTTTTATATTGGTATAAGAATATTAGGAGAGAGTCACTATTGTGAGGGCACCCAATAGATCTATGTCCTTAATGTAGAGTGATATTTTTTTTGGTTGGAGAGCTAACCAACTATCTTACTGGTTTCAAGTGGTAGCATGACTAATCAACTTATTTAGGGTTAATACCAAGGTACTGTGGGGTACTTATTCTACCAAATTCATTGGGCTATTTAGTTAGTAATATTTGATTCCTAGTGGGCTCTTTGTGAGCCAATGAACTTCACAAGTGGACCAATGGACATTTGACTAGGGAACTTACTTGTATTCAGAGGTATGTGCCATAGTAGGGGCAGGGGAAATTACTTAAAACACAATCTTTGTCAATGCACCAGGGTTAAATATACTAGTGAACCAATGATAATAATACACTTGGGTTAAGCAAATCCCTATTTATTCTTATCCACAATCCCACAATTCCTAGAGAATAAGGATTGGCACCCAGGGTCTTTTAGAGACCTTTAGGCATATGTCAAATTAGACATATTTAGTATATTTAGCCTAAAAGGCACCATTTATATTTAGCCTCATGATTCTCTCATGATTTTATACTAGTTTTGTGATCCTTTTTCTCATGTTGGTCTTAGAAGATTATCAAATTAATTGGGAATATCAAGGAATCTTATGGATTTATGTCCTTGATTATAAGTTTCTTGTTTGTACCCATAGCTACATCCTACAACTTGGGTGGGAAAGGAACTTGTAATAATACTTTTATTGATGTTTTTCAATTCACCCAGATTAAACATGCGTTAAACACTAATAATGAACACATGGAAAATATATATGAGTGAGCCAATGATAATTCCTATGTTTTTGCACTTACAATCCCATAGCTCTCTAATTTAACCAAATTACATGGGTGTAAAAACATAGTGATTAATGACTAGAGTCTTTTGGATATCTCTATGAACATGTGAGATCCAAATTAAGATGGATCTAAATCAATATATTTAGCCTCTGAGGTGTAATCTAAGAGTACTTATGGTATTAAGACTTTAGAAAACATTGAGCAGAGAGAACAAGACTTGAGAAAATAAACAAATCTTTATCTATAGAAAAAGAATTAGAGACTTTAATCTTCTACAATCCATTGTATTAAAGAGACAACTTATATATATATTGTGAACAAATTTAAGAAATCAAAATTTTAGATCACACTTTGAGGTCCACCATCAAGAGGAATGATAAAATTACAAACATGGGCTCCTTATATACATAACACAATTATATAATTATTAAATTTATATATTTAACACTTTATAGGTCTTGTATCAAGTGGAATTCAATAACATATTCATTTTCTTAGATGGTAGATTACCATTGAAAAGCTTGTAATAATTACGAATTAATACTTCGATGGACTATAAACTTCAAAAAATTTCCATATGGTTGGTTAGATGCGTAATGCCCTAATTTGTTGAAAATACTCGACTTGCCTTGTTAAGTTAGCCTAAATCTATTTCAATCTATGATTTGAACTAACAAGACAAATATTCTTTGTTTTAACTATTTGGGATTATTCCCTATTAAAATCCTAGATAATAAGGTGTGAGAATTACTAGGTATCTAGTCATTCATTATAACACATCTAGATCCAGTATGTATTCCACCTTTCAGCACTAATAATTTGAATAGCTCCATGATAATGGGGAATTTTAACCAAATATGGTAATAGTAATGTGAATAAAACCAACCATTTCATTTTATTGTGTCTTCTAAGGAAATGTTCTTTTTCTATCAATTACAGACATAAGAACTTCTACTTTCCTATAGAAACCCTCATAGTTAATCTTCTATTTGATAATGTGGTAATTACCTTTCAAGCTTTCTTTCATTCCAATTACTCATAAGCTCATGCTATTGGAATCCAAATCTAGAAAGGCTCCATTAATAGGATTATTTATGAGTCATCTAATGACACTATTCAACAAGTACTTGATTATTAAAATTAAAATGAATAGTAAAAATGGATTTGATTGAGAGATACTACTATATATTTGGGGTAAAAGTTATATGTACTAGTTTTGGTTATATTTAGGGAGGCCCTGAAATTATTGAACACTCAAAGTTTTTGCCATATATGTTGGTCTATGGAGTAGGCTCAATGCATTAATTTTACCACACTTGATGGAGTTGTTCTATTACATTGAAATTG